>CANXYI010765842.1:0-11039 GCA_948208565.1 Hura crepitans | reverse complement strand
CCTAATCCATCATATCTACCATAGTATTCACCACCACGATCAAATTTAATTGCTTTAATCCTTTTGGCAAGTTGGTTTTCAACCTCAGCCTTGAGAACCTTAAAAACATCCAATGATTGAGACTTCTCATGAATCAAATATTGGTAGCCATAGCGACAATAATCGTCTATGAATGTAATAAAATACTATTGCCCATTCCAAGAAGCTATAGGGAATGGCCCACAAATATTAGTATCTATTAGTTCTAAGACTTCAAGACTCCTTTTAGTTTCCGTATGTTTGTTCATTTCCTCTTAATACACAGAACACAGACTTAGAAGTTTGATATATCAAGGGGATTAAGAATTTTATTAGACACAAGCCTTTCAATTCTTTGTTTAGAGATATGACCTAAATGTTCGTGCCATAATGTAGTGAAATCCTCATTTATTAATTTTCATTTTGTACCATAAGAACCAGTATGCAAGGTTTCATTATATGAAGCAATTATATCCAATAAATATAGGTTGTCATTCATGGATAAAGAACTAGTACCAATAACATTTGAATTTTGAGAAAGACAAAACTTATTATTTCCAAATGAATAAGAATAACCAAATTTGTCTAAATCAGAAATAGAATCCAATTCTATCTAAATGATAGTACAATAAAAGTCTCTTTCAAATCCAAATAAGAACTAGTCTTTAATAACAGCCTAAAGGTTCCTAATGCTTCAACTTTAACTGATTTCCATTGCTCACAAAGATGAATCTTTCAGCATCACTCGGCGATCAACTCATCAGACAACCCTGTATAGACACACTTATGTGAGTAGTAGCAACTGAATCTAGCCACCAAGTGTGTATAGGTACAGAAGTCAAATTAACTTTAGAACAAACCAAAGTTAAAAGTGTACCTTTCTTTACACACCAATTGGCATACTTAGGACACGCTTTCTTTATGTCTCCACCCTTCTTCCAAAAGTAATAGGTGATATCCGAATCTTGTTTCTTTTGCTCTTTCTTTGATGGTGTCTTTACTACAGCTTCCTTTCCTCTTTTTATCCTTAGAGGTAGTTACTAAATGAGCACTTTCTATCTGATCTACTTTCAATCTCTTTTCTTCTTGCACACAGTAAGCAATGAGCTCATTAAGAGACCATTTCACATTTTGAGTGTTATAACTCACTTTAAATTTACTATATTATGTAGGGAGAGAGATTAGAACTAAATGCATGAGTAAGTCCTTAGACAACTCTAGCTTTAATGCCTTTAATTTTGAAGCAATATCAAATATCTCCATAATGTACTCTCTTATGTTCCTTTGACCTTTATACTTTATTGAAACAAGTTTAGCTAAAAGCACACTTGTTTCAGCTTTTTTGCTTTTAGCAAAGTGCTTTTCAAGGTCCTCAAAGAACTTCCTAGCATTAACCTCATCGGACATACTGCCCCTGAAATTTTTTGGAATTGCATGCTTCATGATCATTAAACTCATGCGGTTAGAACATTCTTACCTCTCTAAGTCCCTTTTATCCTTAATGGAACTTTGATATGTAAAAAAAGGGGGCCGTTTTTCCCAAAGTGCAAGGTTAAGATCCATGCAATCGAGAACAATCATAACATTCTCTTTCCAAATCTTAAAGTTTGTGTTGTTGAGCACTAGGATTGAATTAATATTTGCAGATATTATAGAAGTAGAAGCATTAACTAAATAAAGAATAAAATAACATAGATTAAGCTCACATGCTATTCATAATAAAACATGCTTGATAAGTTTAAATAATGATAAGCCCTAAAACAAGATACCTAGCATAACATTGATATTTAGTCTTTGGATAGAAATATCAACTATAAGTGGTACTCTCTATACAGAAATCAAATATTGACAATTAATCCCGTCAAATAATAAGCCTTTCTTTGGACTGACTTATTATCCACATGGTAAACCAATAATTGTCACAAATTTATTTCTGCAATGCATTTGTTAATTGGCCAAATAATAACCTTCCTTTAGGCCGATTACTATTCGTATAAATAACAAATACATACACATAATATTTTAAATAAATCAATCTACACAATAGAGTTTACTTTGGCAACATATTGCTTTAATCAACTTATTTAAAGAATATTAGGCATCATAAAAATGTGATAATATTAAATTTGAACTTAATTTGTGTTATTGTAATAAAATATTATCGTATATTTTACTTAATAAATATGGACAAATACATAATATTAATTAATAATATCAATTAAAATTCATGCCCATTCTAAAAATTGAGTAAATAAAGTAAATTTAATAATAAATAATAAAATAAAATCGATGAAATTTAATAAATTAAAGTCATCGAATGAATTAATTATCTTATTATTAAATTAATAGAAAGTCAGCTATTAAAACAAAATCTTACACGATAAATATAATGGCCATTGCAGAATCAACATTAAGGCTAACGGCAATTGCAAAAGCCATAAATTTTCACAATAAATGGCAAACACAAGAGGACGAGATAGCTATTGAATCAAGCCAAATTATTAAATTAATTCATGTCTAATGATTTAAGCACGACTACTTTAATACCACTTGTTAGATCTTTTGATTTATCTTGACACAAATAACTTGTATCCAATTTAAAGGACTGTATACAAACTATTAGATAATGAAAAATAAATAGAAAATCATATATGCATACCTAAATCCATAATTTATGAATTAACTGAAAGGATTGAGTACTTTTAAGGCTTGATTTGTCATCTCACTAATTTGCTTTGTGTATAGGGCAAGGCAAATTGACAACTGAAATCTAACTCAGGGACCACAACCTTAATACCCTTTATATACTAGGTTAAGTAGGTTCCCACAAAACCTAATTTAACCTATATTAAGTTTCTACATAATAGAAGTCTATACCCAATAGATGTCTTTAGAGCCTAAAATTAGATCACTTAAATTATTCTTTTAATTTTGATAGCCCATAATATAATTAATTTAATATGTAAGCCCACTTAAAAGATTAAATCCAACATTAGTTTATTAATTTTACAACACATGGGCATGGAATATAGGAAGTATATTTTTTAGACAATAAATATAAGGTGGCCGAAAGTATGGCTGATCAAAATAAATGTGATATACATGATGAATAAATTTTAAGGTGTGAGGATAATGTAACTAAAATGAAGGTGGTTATGTTCCCTTCAAATTAGCTAAGTGCCTTATGGGTAAAAGTAGAAATGATATAGTATAGTAAGTATAAGATATTAAGCATGACTTATGTCAAAATAAATGTGTATGCGTGTGTATTATATATGGTATAAAAATGGTTAAATAGTAATAAGGAAGATTTATGCTAAATAGAGTTGAAATCTAAGTGGCTTAAGTAGGGAAGTATAATGACATAATATTTTAAGTATGAAATATTGATAATATACATGTGTAAAATTAATAAACCATATGCAAGGTATATATTTGATGAAGTACAAAAAAATAAAAATGCTTTGCCTTAAATTGCTTGATAAAGTTTAGTTAATATAGATGTTTAAAATAGTATGAGATGAACATAAGGATAGTGTTTTAAGGAATGAATAAAAGCTTGAAGAAAGAACTTGAAATTTTGTTTATTTTGAGACCCAAATATGACCTGTAATTATTCAGGTCAAACTTTCAACTGTCAAATAAATATATCAAGCTAAATAGAATTGAATTTATGGAAGTTCCAGGGATCACATAATCCTATGAAAATCTAGATTAGCAAGGAAACTCAATTGGAAAGCTAAAAACCTAGTGAAATTATTTTGACTATTCAAAAATATAAATAAGTTTGGCTTCAGGCCTATGACAATACTAAATTGAGATGTTTGAGCCTATGAAGGCTAATTGTTAATATAGCCTAGGGCATGAAAAGATGCCTAAAATAGGATGGCTATAAGCCTATGAACTTGTAAGAGAAAGTAATGGCTACAGGCCTATGTCAGTGATAAGTACCCGAGACGTGACTTATGACTATCCTAAGAAAAAGGACTATTCTAGACTTTGTCAAATATTACTAATAAAGTCAATAACATTAGAAGTGGCAATATTAAATAAATAGCCCCAGACATAATTATAAATTGAATTTAAGTTAAGCTTATAAAAATAGACTTAAAATTGTCTGGTAGGACCCAGATAGGATCTATAAATGCTCAGGTAAATTTTTAACTATTAAAATAAAAAGGCATCTGACTGTCAATCACTTTTAAATATTATAAAAACATGATGAGTAAAGGAATGGACATGAAATGAAGTTAAATGGCCCATTAGTAGACACCCATTAGATGGGTTAACCAGTTAACTTAAGGTTTTGCAACTGCTAGTTTATTGGTGACTGGAGAGGTCTACAGACTTATCTCTATTATGTCACCTAGTTATTGAGCTTATTTATTAGTGGCTGGAGAGGTCTACGGACTGATCTCTATTATGTCACCTAGTGATCGAGGTTATTTATTAGTAGCTGGAGAGGTCTATTGACTAATCTCCATTATGTCACCTAGTTATAATTATTTGTGGCTGGGGAGGTCCATGGGCTGATCTCCATTATGTCACACAACACTTGTGTCTGGAAAGGCTACAATTGATCTCTATTATGGCACTTAGGCTGGTGCAGTAGCATAGGTCCAAAATGAGGACCACTACACTAGTTATTCCCTCTAAATCCAGTGTATTGCAATGTAGTCTACCTAGTGGGGCCTAAGTATAAACTTGAACATTCTTACTTTTAATTGATTAACTAGTTGAATGAATATGATGATCTAAATATAAGTAAAGTAAAGGTAAGTGAGCCAAAGGAGATAATTAACTGAGATTAATACACGTACATCCAGATGTGTTCGGGGAATACATTAGAAGGATAATATATAATATACATAATTTTATTAGTAGCTATGCCCTATTAATCTGACTATAAGAGTTAATTAGCTATCTAAACCATCTAATAAATAAGTATAGTGTCCTGGAGGTAATTAAACTACTGAAAGATTATAACAGCATATAATAAAATGTAAAGGTAGATATATTTTTATTTGACCTTCATATGTATGAACCTATGCAATAGATATATTAAACTACATGTGTGTGTAATAGATGAGACATACTTTTAATTAATTAAATTCACCACTGAGTTTCATACTCAACGTACCAATGTTTTGGTGCATAGGTAAACAAGAATAGCAAGATAGCCTTGAGACGGGTGCATTGTAGTAGTAAAATTATCAAGGGAGATCATTCTTATTTGATTTACTCTATGTAATGGCACTCATGTAATAGCTGTAGGTTATGTGTCCAACATGCTTAGTAGCTACTATGGTTTTGTAACCTATTTAAATTAAGAATTTGTATGAATAACTTTGGCATAAATGAATGAATACTTATGTGATATGTGACTTAAATTTTATATTGAAACTGAATGTGGGGCCTGAGGCCTATAAGATATTGATGTATGAAGGATGAATATGATGGGTGGCAGGATTGGAACTGCACCTATTACCAGGATTCTTCAGGGATCTGATAGGAGTGTTGCAATTTCACATCAATTTCTTAGGCATCACTTAGGTACACTTTACATACTCAATTAAGCCATTATTTTACCAAGATTTCATGTTATACATCTTAATGTCATTATCTATTTTCAAGTATGGTTTACATACTTCATTTACATGCCATTTTCCTACCTAACATGCCATATGCATAACTATACCTAACATACCACCTTACACCATCCATTCGGCCATAATGCACACATGTAGACACACCTAAATTCCTTCCTAAATTATCATGAAAAACCCATTATTTTGAGTTTATTAACATTACTAAATCATCCTTTTACTTTAATGTTATGCCTAACACCATATATGCAAAATTTCATGGCAAATCAATTGACATACTAAATTTAAGTCTATTCCACATACCTAGGGTGTGAAAACACCCTTTTCTCCACCACTTGAAGGCTTGAAAGCTCAGTCTCCTTCAATGGCTTCCTTGGTACCTAAACATACACATTTCTACCTTAGAAAATTTCTCAAAAATCTTTCATAACTCCAAATAGAAATCTAAGACCATGGCTATTCTTAGAATATCCTAACCTACCTAAAACAAAAATAAAAATTGGATTAAAAACACTTACACAAGAATTTGGCATTATTCACTCAAGTGTGATATCTCTCTTTCTAGCCTTTGTTTTCAATTTTTGTTAGAGGATTTGGTTTTTAGAGACTATAGAGGTCAAGATTCATATAATTTGTGTGAGATTTGGTAGAGAGAGGAGAGAGAAAATGAAGAAAAAGAACGAAAGAGAGAGAATGAATATGGCATCGAGATTTTTAGGTTTTAGGGGTGGAAGATGAAGCTTTCACATATGTGACCCATATACATGTGTGAGCCCTTATATAGGGGTAGATGGGTGGCCCTGATCACAACACATGGTGATTCGATGGCTCGTTTTCTCCTAATACCTTTTTAAACTTCAAAAATTCACTAAAAATTCTTTAGACCTCTAAAAATACTCATTTTAGTTTTAAAAATCCTGGATTAGTGTCACTAAGGCCCACATAAAATTTAAAGTCAAAATTCTATAGTTGACTTTTTGACACTATTCACCCGCTAGAATAAAAATAATTAGAAAAATACCAAATGACCTTAAAAAATTAAAATTCCTTCTGTATCATACTCATTAGAATGTTTAACGTTTAGGGTATGGTATTTTTGGGTCCGTCCGGGTACATCCTAGAGTTGTCTCAGCCTAAACTCATTTTATCTCTTTATACACTAGTTCTTGACCCCAAATGATGTATTGGTTCTGTTAAATTTTTAAATTCATTTGTTTTATCCATTTTTAGGCCTATTAAAGTTTTATGACCAATACGCCCCTTTTTGGCCTCGTGGCGATGCCCCACACCATAGGGAACTTCAATCAAGCCTAAAAGGTACTATTCATAGAACTCTAGCTTGTAGGCATTACAATCAAGATCTATAGTGATAGATATAAAAGGTTGCTTGGTCTTTCACAGTTTACATACATAGATGAAATGTTATGTTATATACGAGACCTAATATAGCATTTGCTCTAAGTGTCATAAGCACATTCCAATCCAATTATAAAGAGGAATATTGGGTGGCTGTCAGGAATATCCTTAAGTACTTGAGAAGGACTAAAGATTTATTCTTAGTTTATGGAGAAAGAGATCTATAGGTTAGTAGGCATACTGATGCTAGCTTTCAATTCAATAAGAATGACTGTAAATCACAATTTGGATATGTGTACATTATGTGTAGAAGAGCAATTGTTTGAAAGAGTTCCAAATAGGATACGACTGTGGATTCTACCATAAAATTTAAGTACAAAGCAGGTTTCGATATAGCTAAAGAAGCCATTTGGATTATGAAGTCCATTTCTGAACTTAGAGTGGTTTAGACATTGTTGATCTAATACTTTTGTATTGTGATAATAATAGAGCTATTGCATAAGCTCGAGAACCATAGTCTTATCAATGATCCAAACATGTACTTTGGCACTACCATTTGATCAAAGAGATTATCGATAGACAAGATGTGAAAATTAAAAGGGTCCCTACAGATCAAAACATAGCCGATCCTCTCACAAAGGCACTACCATAAGGGAGTTTGATCAATATGTAAATGCAATAAGCATTAAGTACATAGGTGATTGGCTCTAGTCTAAGTAGGAGATTGTTAGATGTATGCCCTAGAGCTTATGTAATAAGATTATATTTATAGACACCTCACCTTGACCTATGATGATAGCCAGAGATAAACTCTCAAGCATAGCATAAAGCCATCAAGAGGTAGGTCTACACAGACCTACTAAGCTATGTCTGCACGGACTAACTACATAAATAAGACAAAGTTTAGCCCATGAGGACCACAGACCATCATACCAAAAAGCCTAGTCTGTATGGACTAGTACGAATAAGTCCATACGAACTTGTTAATGGGAAAAGCACTCTAAAGGAAGAATCCTACCTATTCAGTCCAAAGCTAAAATCCCTTAAGGATTAAGACTCCTTTTTAGATGAAGAAAAGGAAAAACCTAAAGAGGAAGTATAAACACTTCTCTACATCAATAGAGAACGGGTTTGAAAAATTAGAATCAGAAAATACACATATTCAAATGGCAAAAAATATAGAGGAGCTTGGAAGGCTTAAACTAAGAGTGATTGCAACCGTCTTCACCTAAATCCTAAGGCTTTCATGCTAATATTTGAAGAGACCTTTTGTCCAGGTAATATTTGAGGTCTATTCAAAGTTTTTTTGATGTCTTGTAGGCCTATGATCTCTAAAATTGACATATAAGTGAGGTGGTACTTTGTTATCCCCACTTTTATTCATGATGAGTAAGCCAACCGTAGAGATACATAGAATGTAGAATGAATTCTTATAGCCAATGTTAAGTAGGTTACATGATTTAATGATCCTCCCACGACTCTAACCACATGTGCAATTAAGTTCGCAAATACTTAGTTCTTTTAAGCATAAGCATATAAGTTAGTCCGCATAGTCTTCTACCTTTCATGAGAATATGGTAAACTAGTCTG
This sequence comes from Hura crepitans, assembly GCA_948208565.1. Classification (NCBI taxonomy): domain Eukaryota; kingdom Viridiplantae; phylum Streptophyta; class Magnoliopsida; order Malpighiales; family Euphorbiaceae; genus Hura; species Hura crepitans. Next base: position 2,469 of record CANXYI010765842.1, on the reverse strand, counting down.
CACGGACCTACATCCAGTAAGTATAATCCCATATTTCAAGGTACTTCGTTATATGCTAGTTGATTAATGTAAATTAATATGTTCATGTGTCGATATCAAAAGCATGTGATTGTATACATAAGGCTAGAAGGTAGTCCGCACGGACTCCCTGTCATAAGGGCCATATGTCCGTACGGACTCATACATAATGAATTGTAGGGTGTTTCTTCAGAGTATGTTTTGCCTGTATAATCAATAGCCTTTGATTCACTTATCCTAAATATGTTCATATTCTATTTATCATGTGCTAATAATCTTGATCTAACCTTGTTTGGCTTTGTTGTTCTTTGAGTTGTCAATTGAGTGCCCTTGTTGGATTGAAAGACGAAACGAACTTAATGCTTCCCCTGGAGATAGTCCGTATGGACTAAACAGTAAACTTTTTTGATGTCTGCATGAACCAATTGAAATAGAAGCGAGACCATTCTAGTGCTATAATTTGTCTCTTTGGTTTTGTACCACAAACACTTTATTGTTTATTTTAGGGGTTGTAATAGTTAGTAAATAACTTGTTTTACACACTAAAACCCAAAATTCTCATCAAACTATTTTATACACAATTAATCATTGTTTTCTAATAAAATAGATTTATATTTTCTTAATAAAAAATCACAATTGTTAAATACATTTTAATATAGGCCAATCTTCTAAAGATGGGAGTTAGGCAATTATCACCAATTCCTATATAATTACGAGTAATTGTCAGGCCAATTAACAAATAACGAATGACCCGATTTCTGGATGAACAATGTACTTGTCATATTTCTTTTAAATGCTTTAATTTACTTCCTTACATGAAAAAGTGATGTAATTTAAATTAAGAATGATGCATGCTTAATTGATAAGGGACTAATAAACATTACAATATACATGGACAACATATTATTAGGCCTAAACAGGATCTAAAATTCCAAACCTATCTAGTGTATAAGATCAGAGGTCTTAGTGTAGAGGCTAGGTGGCAACTCCACTAACCACTCTCATCCTCGGTAAAAACATCATAATCTCTATAGTGGCAACTCCACTGGGGACGAGAAATTTTAATTTAAAAGTGCCCAAATAATATGTCGTCTAAATATTCTAATTTTTATCGATCTCATGTATTACACTTCTTATAAACTATGTTCCTTTTACCTTGGATGGCGTTGTGAACCATGACTCTATTTTTCATCCAAGAATAGAGAAGTGCTAGCATATCCATCACTCGCAAGCCTTGTACCTTCCGGTATATGAAAAGGTGAACTAATTGGTCGCTATTATCCTTAACTGGAAAGACCATTAGGAAGGAAATCTACTTATAGGAGCCGATAAGCCTTTTGATTGAAACCATGAGCCCATTAAGTTAAGCTTAACAACTTCCCCTAGGTTGTATGACCCTAAGTGTGTGCAATTGCATTTATGATTGCTATATGGACCTAATTACATTTAGCCTTATTTAAAGTAGGGGCAATCCTATTGTGCCTTTTTGTCCGGGAAAGGCCCACCCTAATTTCACATCAAATAAGATATAAATGTCTTAAGGTCACCATTCTTACCTACGCTTTAAATACAAAAGGGTATTGGGCCTAATCAAGACCATGTTCAAACCTATGCATCCCCCAATGATGCTTAGGTAAGCCCACCTAGGGAGAATGACTAAGACCATGAGTGTGGGGGTAATAAGGTTAGAAGGACTATTGTATGTGTTTGTCTTTGCTACATCGCAAACATACATTTGCATATCATGCATCATTCATATTTCACTGTACATGCATCACGTCTAACCCTTAATTTTTATCCAGCCACTATTAATCCTTCACTTACTACTTAGTGAAAAAGAGTAGGCAAGCGCCTTAATAGGATTAGTGCAGAAACACTTGTATAACCTAAGTAAGGGACCATGTCTTCTGATAAGTACATGACTAAGGATATGTTTATGGAAGCAATGGTCAAGATGGAAAGGAGAATGATGGCACTAGTTACTACTGCTCTGTCCCATGTCCAGAATCCATAAATGGTAGGGTAGACTTTCAGCACCAACAAGGGAAAAGAGATAGCAGGAGAGCCTAAGGAAGACCAATCATCTAATGATGTGATACCACAGGTGGTAAAGGCTTAAAATAGGGTACCCCCTCTTAAGGCATAAGAAAATGATCAGTTAAAGAAGTTAAATGAAAAGATGGAGGCCGTGTTTAAATTGGTAACTGGGGGCAGAGATATTGACCTGGATGACATCAGTCTAAGGCTCGATCACTCACAGCCTCATAAGTTCAAGATGCCTGATCTGAGCAAGTTTAATGGAACTTCTAATCCTTACACTCACCTAAAATAGTATGCAATAGCCATGAGAGCCACCTATCTAATAAAAGAGCAGATTGTGAGCCTATTTAGCATGTCCCTCATAGGCCAGCCTCTTAACTAGTATCACTATTAAGAGAGAAAGGTCAAGGA
>CANXYI010765808.1:0-12992 GCA_948208565.1 Hura crepitans | reverse complement strand
ATATATATATATATATAGTATAAACATACCATCATCATATAGGCCTTAGGCCCATAATATCAAACTAAGATAGGGATTATAACCATTCAATAGGCTAGTCTACTTACACCACATGCACAACTTATTATTATAGACACCTGCAGCATCTAAGCTTCCTAGACTCGTAACCTATAGTATTTACATGAGTGCCTACTAAAACCATTAAAAATACAACACGTTGAACCCTTATATGCCTCTGCTACTACACTGTACAATTCTTGAGGTTAGGCTGCTACTTACTGTTACCTGCGCACTAAAACACTGGTATGCTGAGTATAAAACTCAGTGGTGTTAATGTATTAAAAACATGTCACATGCAGACACTCAAATGAAATGACATGACACTATTGTATAAAAGTAGTATGTAATATTCATGTTATGAAAATAATAATATTGTATTCCTCAATTTGATCAAGTGATTATTTATTCTTCCTATCATTCTAAATTGTCCTTCATATATGTCTTGTTAATTTTTATCACCAGATAAAATATTTAATTTATTAAATAGGCCTGACTAGGTAAACTACACTTTAAGACACTAGACCTAGAAGGAATATCAACAGTGCAGTGGCCCATATTTTGGACCCCGACTGCTATATTAGCCCGTTCTAATAGCAAGGATAAATTCACATGAACCTCCTAAATTAGACAGTGGTTATTATGGATCAGTCTATAGACCTCCCAAATCTAATAAACATCAACAAGTATCTCAACATGGATGCCAAGGAAAAGTTTGTAGACCTTCCAAATCCAATAATCACAATCAAACATTACAACATGGATACTAGGGATCAGTCTATCGACCTCCCAAATCTAACAATTATCAATCAAAATCTAGCAACTGTTAATCTCTAAGTTGATTGGTCAACCCATCTAGTGGGTGTCTAACAAATAGGCCATGTGTCTTGTTTTATGTCTATTTAATTATTGATTATCATTTTATAATATTTATAATTCATTTATAGTCAGTTATAAATTTTAATCAACAGTTAAATTTTAAGTCGAACAGTTATATGTCTGTTTTAGTCGTACTAGACAATTACAGATCATTTTTGGAATAAAGTTTTAGTTATTTTTACTAGACATTTATAAGTCAAATTTTAGTCCATATCATGTCATAAATTAATGTCCAACTACATGCATTTTAAGTACCATTCATTAGCCATTTCCTAAATTGTCCATTTAACATGACAATTATACGTCATTTTCCCAAATTCGTATACAGTTACAGGCTCATAGCCTTAATTCACTAGGCATTTTTTCATGCCAATTCACTTACCATTAAAGGTCATTTATCATGTCATGTCATCAACCTCATAATTCCATTAACATTAGCCTAAATTGCAATTCCAAATTGTTATACACATATGGTTCAAATGGCATTCAATTTTGAGCTAGTTTAAGGTTATTTTTGTCTATGCTTTCTAAGTCCACTTCCAAGCCATTTTAGGTACCAATTCTTAGTAACATTTTCCATACTAAACTTACCATATTACAAGCAATATTTCCATACATGTTTTCACATATTTCATGCCAATTTCATGCCATACATTACTTGCTTATTATATCATGCTAACCAAGTATACTACCTACCATAACATGCCATACTTACCATGCCACCCCAAGGCACATCTCTTGGCTAAACATGGTTCATAACCATTTGCATGCATTTTTCCCATAGATTATCATACATACACATCCCATATCACTATGCTAGCATATATATACATGCATACACCTCATATCATGTATGTTATGCCATTATACAACCATTTCATGCCTTGGCCACATATGCCATCTTATGTCACACAACTATACCTACACTTTCTTATCAATTCTAACCTACACACACTATCCACATGCCCACCATACTAGTTTCTATCAAGTACACCATTCATACACACATTAAACATGATTCACATACCAAGCTCCTTTATGGAACCTCTTAGCCATACCACCCATTATCCAAAACCATGCCTTTTTCCACCATACACATATGCATATCATAAAATCCCATAACATGCATTTCATTTATCATCACATACACTAACATTACATGCCATAACACACCATACACACACATACACCCTTTCGGCCAAAATGAGGCCATACCCTTGCCACTATTCTTTCCACCAAATTATCAACCTAAATCATTCATTTATCATAGAATTAACTTTAATGAAGGCTTAATTCACCATTGTACATACATTAAGTATCAAAACTATGAATTCCATATAAGGTTTCTTACATAAATCGTACATGAATTGAACATTGCATGCCTCAAATATAATAAATTCATATACCTTATCTCCTTAAAAGCTTTTCCTACACCTTAGCACCTTTATTCCCCTTGTTGAACCTTATTTCCCTTTAAACACAAAATTGATTCTTTAAGTTTCCTTTTATGTACACTTAGGCTAGTTTGAATTTTTTTGGAATTTTATGGCTAACTATTTTAATGCTCATAAGTCAAGGCTCTATGAACAGTACCACTGAGGCCAAAAAGTGTTCTCAAAATGTCAGGTCACCTTCATGAGGCTCAAGGCTAGGGTAGTAGTAATGAAACTTTGAGGGGCCATGAAATGATGAAATTAACTTAATTTAAAAACTTTGTAAAACCAATTCAATTATTTATTTTTAAAACTTTTACGGTATTTGGTTTAATTGATTTTTGGAAAAAATGACCCCGGATGTGCCCAAACAAACTTAAAAATGCCATACCCTGAAGGTTAAAAATTTCCCTAAGTCCATTGGTGAAAGAATTTTTGAATTTCAAGGTCGTTTGTAATATTTCTTAATTTTAGAGTTTTACACGTAAATCAAGGTAATTGATTAACTATTTTGCTGATGGAATTTGTTTGTGAAATTTTATAAGCCTCTAAATGAGACCAATTGAGGATTTTTAAAATAAACACAATGCTTTTAGGAGGTCCAAATGATTTTTTAAAATTCCCCAAATTTTCTATTAAAATTAAGCTTTTTTGGGTTGTTCAGATGGCATGTGGACCCCATTTATGTCACTTTAGCCACTATATAAAGCCTAACGTGACACTTAAGTGGTCACTTGGCCATATCCACCCATCGCTCCTTCTTTCTCCATCCTTTCTCCTTTGCTATCTTGACACTATCTGTACCCCACATCCACCATTTTTGTTCTTTTTTACAAGCTTTTCCCTTGCCAATTGCCACAAAAAATTATGTTAATGTATTAAAAATTTACTTATGAAGGTGTTGGAAGCCATAGGAGTCCCTAAATTAAAGAAAATTCTTGAAAGCTAAGGTGTTCATCAAAGAGGACTAAAAGGGTAACTTTTAATGTTCAATTTTTTTAGCCCTTTTTAATGTATTTCCTAGGGAATTTGATGATTTTGAAACACCTATGTGATTGGAATTTAATTTAGAGGTGTGTGTGATTTTTGGTGGATTTTTGAAGGAATGTTGGCATGTTTGGAGATCAAAGAAGAAGTGAGCTATTGGTGAGTTCTTTCAAGCATGAAGTATGGAATTCAACTCCCTTGATATTAAGGTAAATGAATTTAAGGCATTTGAGGGATGAATGATGGAATTTGTATGTGATAGGTTAGGATTTCTTGTATGGAAATGGTGTGTTTTATGGCTAAAGTGTGTGAATTGGTGATTTAGTTACATAATTAGGCTAGTGTTATGTGTAAAGCATGATTGGAACATTCATTTGTGGGAAGAAATGCATGGAAGGGTAATTTCTCCTTTTGGTCGAGAGCTTTATGGTTGTGTATATGGGAGTGTATAATTTGTTTAGGTTGTTTGACATGATTTCTAAGGTATATAGTATGAAAGATGGATGAAATGTGTGTGTAGATAGTGAGAGTTATGAGTTTTAGTGTGTGCCTTCTTATGGCTGAGAGGTTCTTTGGTAGGCATGCTAAGTGAATATCATGTGTACTTGGCATATGGAATGGTATTTGGCTTGCCATTAATGGCATATGAGGTATAGGTAAAGAGCTTGGTGAACTAAGGCTTGTGTGTGTGTATATGTAATATGGTCAAGGCATGATTATAGTGTATGTTGGGTTAGTTTGTATGGCAAAGGCATAATATGTGTATAGACATGCTTGTGTGGTGTTTAAATATGTATGTGTGCTTGAATGTGATTGAAAGCATGTGTAAGGCAAATTGTTGCTATTGGTTGAGAGCTTGGCAAGGTTAAATATGATGAAACAAGCCTAACTAGCACTTATGTGTGTAATGGCATAACAATTATGGCATGATTTAGGTGAATGTGCATGTTTATATGGCATGAAAACAATAACACATGGGACACTTTTAAGGAATAGAAAAAGATTGAAAAATGGACTTATTTTAGGCATGAAATTGTACCTTAAAGTTACTTAGCATATAATGTTTATGAACCTTGGAATGTAAGCCATTTGTATGGCAAATTGATATCCTTATTTAAGGTTGGCTTTAGGCTTATGGAAATGCATGATTGTTGGTGCAGTTGGCACTAAAAAAGGACCTAAAATGAACCTAAAATGACCATCACAAATAGGTAAAATGACCTATAACTATCACATTAAAAATGATTTTGGGACTATAATTAAAATAATTTTTTTAACATATGAATAATTGAGCCAAAATAATGGGCTAGAATAGATTTAATATGCTTTTAATTATGCCTTCAAAAATGGGTTAAAATGATATAGAAAATTTTACTTATAATTCCTTGATAGAGCTAAAAATGACTTGTAACTATCTAGGTCAAAAATTGACTATTTAATAAAAATTTTAACTGTCTATTTTTTAACTCTGAATATTATAAAAAGATGATCAATAAAGAAATGAACTTAAAATGAAGTCACATAGCCCATTAGTTAGACACCCACTAGATGGGTTAACAGGTCAATTTAGGGATTAGCAGCTGCTAGACTATCTATTTATCAGATTGGGTTGGTGCAGTGGTCGAGGTCCATAATTGAGACACTACACTAATCTTTAGGGCAGACACTCTTTATTATTGATTGTATATTAGACTATGTCGATACAGCAGCGAAGGTCCCTAGAGGGCCAATGCACTAGTTTGCTAGACAGTCCTGGAGGCATTATTTGACATGATCAATGCCTTTGAGAGGTCTATGGACTGATCTTTATGCATAGTTATTCAATATTTTTTCCCCTTAGGAGGTTCCTATGAATTAATCCCTATGGTTATATTAGGCTAATGCAATTGTTAGGGTCTAAAATATAGGCCACTGTACATTTTTCAGTTCCCTATCTATCCAGTGTCTATAAGTGTCGTCTATTTAGTCGAGCTTATGAAATAGACTTAAAGTAGAGAAAAATGTAAGTTTAAATTAATTTGTGATAATTTTTGATAATAAATTCTAATAAATACACCATAATGGCATTTTTGGTAATTTTGAAAAAATATGACATCATTTGAATAACATCAATCATCTGGCATGTTGCTCACACACTATACCTAGACCATTATTTTATGCTTGATTATGTGTATTACTACATATTGCATGTTTTAAATGGTTTAAATTCACTACTGAGTTTATACTCAGCATATATGTGTTGTGGTGCGTAGGTGACAAGGATAAGCAAGCCAGCCTCAGTGATCATCTAGTGTAGCCATACAAGTGTTAATGGGTAAAGAAAGTTGTTTTTCTTTCTATTAGTACAACTCATGTAAATCTTATAGGTTTAGGTTAGCATGCTTAGAAGCTATTATGTCTATATATAAAACTTAGGTGTGATATACATAAGTAGGTGTTATGTTTGTTTGGTTTGCTTATGGTTTGATAACAATGAGCCTGAGGCCCTATGTGAATGTTTTTGATATGTGTCTGATGTGTGCTGATGTTGACTCGGGGACTAGAAGGGTCTAGATGGAGGTTTATGGATTGTTTGCTTATATAAGTGCTTTTAATAGGTGAAAATTTTTTTTTGGTATGTCATCCGACTAGCTGTTATGATGCCCATTTTCTGTGACCTAGAAAGTGTCTCTAAATGAGTTTTCTAAGTATGTCAAACCATACATGAATATGATTGAGGATTAGACTAGACATTTAAGTAAAACCTAATAGAATTCTAGAACAATCCATAAGTTTTAAAGAGTTTTTCCCCTAGAGTAATCCTAGGATCGGTGACCTGGTAGAAAGTGCATCTCCTATTGTGTTTCTTTAGGAATCTAGAAGGGGGTGTCAAATCTATGGCCTTTAAAACCATCAAAGACCAATTCCTAACTCATTAATGGAATTTTGGTGATTATTTAGTGTTGAATTAAACTTAAAAAGCCATAAAAATGGAGGGGAGAAAGGAGGAGTGGCGTTGGGTGAGGGAGAAAAAAGAAAGAAGAGAATGGTAAAGGGTTGAATAGGTGCTTAGGTGGTGTGAGGGGGTATTTATCATAGGCATGGACAATTCGGGTGGTGACATATGTCACCTAAACTTCTAAAAAATGCTCGATTTTGATTGAAACTTTGAAAAATTTTAAAAATTCACTTAGACCACTAAAAATCATCACGTTTCTTTTAAAAATCCTTGATTAAGCTTATTTAGGCCCCTATAAAATTTCACAGCTAAATTCCCTCTATAGGATAGGTAACTAACTTGCTCTATTTATGTGTAAACCTTAAAATTTAAGAGAATTAGTAAATAACCTTGGAATTTAAAAATTCCTTAACCAATGGTCTTAGGGGAATTTTAGACCTTTAGGGTATGGTATTTTTAAGTTCGTCCAAGCACATCTTTGCTCATTCCGAGCCCAAGCCCATTTGAGCCCATGGCCTACTAGATTTTAGCTCAAAATAATTTATTGGTTCTACTAAATTATTAAATTAAGTCATTTTCATTCTTTTATTGCTAGTCAAAGTTTCATGACTAATATGCGTCACCTTAATCCTCATAAAGGTGACCTAGCACCTCGGGCACACTTTGCAAGCTTTAATGGTACTGTTCATAGAGCCTCAACTTATGACCATTACAATTCTTTCCCTCCTAAGAAATTTCAGGCTCAAAATTACCTAGAGTAAATAGATATGGATACTGAGCTTCCATTTAGTCCTCAGGTTCCCATGTGGCCTTTTCAATGTTTTGGTGTTTCTATAGTAATTTGACTAATGGTATGGATTTATTTCTCAACTGCTTGACTTCTCTAGCCAAAATCTATACTAGTTCTTCTTTATAGCTCATATCTAGCTATACCTCATTATCTGTCACTAGAATTACATGGAAAGAATTTGATCTATACCTTCTGAGCATTGAAACATGGAACACATCATGGATCTATTATAACTTAAGTGGTAAGGCTAGCCAGTATGCTAATGGGCCCACTCTTTCAATGATCTCATAAGGCCCGATAAATTTGGGACTTAGTTTCCCTTTTTTACCAAACCTGAGTACGTTTTTCCATGGTGACACTTTTATAAGCACATTTTCACCCACTTCATACTCAATATCCATCTTTTTTAGATCAGCATAAGACTTATATCTATTAGTGGTAGCTTTCAGCCTCTTCATGACAAGTTTAACTTTATCTTTTACATTTACATTTAGGTCAATTGCTAAAATCTTTATATCTTTAACTTCACTCTAACACAAAGGAGTTTTGCACCTTTATAAGGTGTCATGCCCAAATTGGCTTGATCGTTGTTATTATATACAAACTCTACTAAAGATAGGTATTGATCCCAACTACCATTAAACTCAATAGCACATCTATATAACATATCCTCTAGCACTTGTATCACCATTTCTAACTGTCCATCTGTCTAAGGCTAGAAGCTGTACTATAAGTCAATTTTGTGCTTAAAGCCTTATAAAACTTTTTTGAAAACCTAAAAGTAAATCTAAGATCTCTATTAGAAATTATAGCCACTGGCACACCATAGAGTCTTACAATCTCATTTATGTATAGTTGTGCCAGTTTCTCTAGAGAATAATCATTCTGATAGGAACAAAATGTGTTTTCTTAGTTAGTCTATCCACAATTACCTACACAACATCACATTTATTCGTGGTCATAGGTAGTCGCATCCCAAAATCCATTATGACTTTTTCCCACTTCCATTCTAGTATTATTACAGGATGCAACAATCAATATAGAACCTGATGTTTAGCTTTTACTTACTGACAAGTAAAAAATTTAGCCACATACTCTGCTGTATCTCTCTTCATCCTTCACTACCAATAATGTGGTTTCAAGTTCTGATACATCTTTGTACTACCTAGGTGCATAGCATAAGGAGCTTCATGTGCCTCCTTAAGTACATGTAATCTTAGGTCATCTGTATTAGGTACACATAACCTGTTGTGGTAATACATATTTGCCTCTTCATTCAGTTCAAATTCTGCTATCTTTCTCTCTTTGACCTTACCCATAATCTATGTCAACTATTCATGCTTAGCTTGTGCTTTTTTTTATCTACTGCTGGAAGTTAGGTTTAACCTATAACTCTACCAAGATGGCATTTTCCTCTCTATCCCTTAGCCTATCATTCATGGCTTTCAATGTTACCATGAATTTTCTCTTTAATGTATCTGCAATAACATTTGATTTCCCTAGATGATAGTCTATCAAACAATCATAGTCCTCTCACTTTCTCTATCTTAGGTTTAACTTTTTCTAGGTAAGGAGGTATTTTAAACTCTTGTGGTCTGTATAAATGTAAAATTTTTCACCATATAAATAATGCCTCTATATTTTTAAAGCAAAAACAATTGCAACTAACTCTAAATCATGAGTAGGGTAGTTCCTCTCTTGTGGTTTTAGCTATCTTAAAGCATATGCTACCACTTTTCCTTCTTGTATCAACACATAACCTAGTCTATTAAGTGAAGTATCACTATACACAACAAAATCCTTCCCCTATTCAGGTTGCATTAGGATTGTAGCTTCAATCAACATCCTCTTTAGCTTATCAAAACTCTCTTAACATTTGGCATCCCATTCAAAATTTACATTCTTTCCTATCAACCTAGTCATAAGTGCTACAATTATTGAAAACCTTTTCACAAACCTTGTATTGTACCTAGCCAATCCTATGAAACTCAATGTAAACACTGGGTCTCTAGGGCTCTTATGTTTAGTTTGCCTAATGATTAAGAAAAAGACAAAAATCCTAATAAAATGGGTATTTTTACGTATGAATCGAAAATCTCAAAATTTTCATTAAAAAAAGAGGTCAAAATGGCTATTTTCCTGAAGAAAACAGGCTGTTCTCGAGCCAAAATGGCCGTTTTGACCATTTTTGCATGGAAATGGCCGTTTTAACCCTTTTTAGCCTTGGGAAGCATGTATAAAAAGGAAATTTATTTTTCGTTAGGGTGGTTTGTCATTTTTAAGAGAGAGAAAATACACTAAAAGGGCAAAAAATACTCCTTTTAAACACCATTTTTTGCATTTTTTAAAGATTCAAGCACTGTTTTTTCGGTTCGGTCGAGCTCTTTTCTGAAGGCAAATATACTCAGTGTGTCAACTGTCCCATTTTTCTACTATTTTTATTTTTCTTTCTACTTTATCTATCTATCAGCTAGATGTGATAATTTATTTGGGCAATATTTTTTTATATTTGTGGGACTGCTCATTTTTATTTTATTTATATTTGCCTGTTTATTTTTGCTTTATATACTAATATATTATTTCTGTTGTTTTTACTATTTTCATTTTTCTTTCTGCTTTATCCATCTATCAGTTAGGTGTGATAATTTATTTGTACAATATTATTTACATTTGTGACTATTCATTTTTATTTTATTTCTATCTGTCTATCTATTTTCGCTTCGCATGCTAATATATTATTTCCGTTATTTCTACTATTTTCATTTTTCTTTCTACTTTATCTATCTATTAGTTAGATGTGATAATTTATTTGTGTAATATTTTTTATATATTTGTGTGACTGTTCATTTTTATTTTATTTCTATCTGTCTGTTTATTTTTGCTTCACAGACTAATATATTATTTCTATTATTATGATGCTAATTGTTTGATTATTTGGGATCTGACTATTATTTTTTTGGCCACCTTATTAAATCCCGGTGAAGTAATCTTTTAAGGACCCATTATTTTCTACTATCTATTTTATTTTGTGTTCAGTGTGTTTTTCTGTTGATTTCCTTTATTATTGCCTATTTTTAATTAGATTGCATTTTAGGTGTTCCAAAGTGTAATTTCATTTTTTTATTATTTATTCGGTTAAGATGTATTCTAGGCAACTGCCATGTAACATATTTTTATTGTCGAATTATTTTCTTATATATTCCATGAATGTTGTAATAATTAGAAAGTGATTTGTCGAATGTGGGAAAAATAAATGAAACATTTTTTTATTCAATTAATTAGTGTTTTGCTAATAAAATGAGTTTTTGTTTTTCTTAATAAAAGTCACAATAAAAAAATTATTTCCTAAAATTGACATGCGAGAACTAAAGTTCTCAAAATTAAATCCATCACTTGATTTTATGATGATACTTTCAATTTCAATCTCGAAATATTCCATAAACGCCGCATTAGGTAGAAAAATGATTTTTTCATGTTAAAAATAAATAATAATAAAAAATCATTTTTTTATTTATAGCTAATAAATTAGTGTTTTACTAATAAAAGAAATTTTGATTTTTTCTTAATAAAAGTTACAATGATAAAATCCATTTTCTAAAATCAACACGCGAGAACCAAAGTTCTCAAATTAACCAATCATCCGATTTTAATAAAAGTCACTACAATAAGATTATATTTTCTAAAATTAGCATATGAGAACCAAAGTTCTCAAGACAATCAACTTCCCGATTTCATGTATGATATTTCAATTCCAAGCACCTATTTATTTTTCTATAAATATATTTTGTAATTCCTTATACGTGAATACATGATTTATTTTAATTGTAAAATGTCGCTTGAGAAAAAGAATAATATTATAAATTCAAACTGAATTTCTTTATTAATTTGGGGTACAAATAAGATTAGGGTTTCGAACTGCTCTGGTTTTGTCCTTACAAAGTATTTTCGAACTCCGATGGGGTGGCGACTCCTACCATGTGGTGCCTAACTCACTCCTCCTAGGCTAATCAAATAGGGCTAACTTCTTCCTCATCTTTTGAGACTCGAAGAGTGAGGCTTAAGTTAAGTCTTCGGATACTTTAATTTGACTGGCCCAAGGAAAACGTAAGGGATACCAATAGCGGCAACTCCACTAGGGACTCTATGAGAGCATGCTATGAAATTACCTTAAATTAATATAGAAATTTATATTTTGAAATTATACTATTATTCTTTTTTGAAATTGCATCACATGCTAGAGCCTTAGAATAAGTTAGGCATCCTTTTTATACCATGATGTCATTTCGAAGCATGAACACAATTTCACTCAAATTAGAAGATTGTTAGAGATGACATCAAATCCAAGCCTCATGCCTATAAGGTATATGAAATAGTGAATGAATCAGTCATATGCTCATAATGAGATTGACCCATTGTGAAGGGACCATGCTTGGATGACCATAACTAACATGACCAAACTGTGAGCCTATGTAATGACCAATAGTTACTTTCCCTAGGTACCTGAGTTAATGATGTATTGTATGCTATATGGGACAACATATGTGAAATATGACTTAGTCATCTCGAAATGCTATCGAACCCATTAGGCCTTTTCTAATTGGAATGGGCTAGACCTCGTATTTTGACTTGATTGAACATATACAACATATATGGGCCAAATATCTTGCATGCACTTTTTTGTATGAGAGAAATAATGATTGGCTACATGTCGTTCATTATTCCAACCCGTTGAGGCCCCTGATGTCCCATAGATAAGCCCTCCTAAGAAAGAGTGCGAGACATTATGTGTGGAAAGAGATAAGGTTGAAAGGCTTTTGCTTATGATTATTGATGTACATATTAGCATACATCAGCATTTCATGCATTCTCATTCCATCATCTCTAACCCTTTGTCTTGTAACCATCATAGATCCTTAAGTTTGGTGGCAATGGCTAGGAGAAAAGAAGACTGATGTCAGGTGTGAGAGAAGAAAGAAGGAAGAAAATGGTGGGAGGGTGAGTGTGCTTTGCCAAGTGGGTGCTTAAGTGGCATTAGAGGGTATTTTATAGTGGGCATGGATAGCTCGAGTGGTGACAAGTGTCACTCGAACTTTCTGAAAATGCTTGATTTCAACTGAAACTTCTAAATATTTTAAAAATTCACTTGGACCTCTAAAAATGATTGATTTTGTTTTAAAAATCCTCAATTAAACCTATTTAGGCCGTCATAAAATTTCACAGCCAAATTCCCTTAGTAGAATAGGTAACTAACTTCCTTGATTTATGTGTAAACCTCAAAATTTAAGATAATTAGTAAATGACCTTAGAATTTAAAAATTCCTTGACCAATGGCCTCAAGGGAATTTTAAACCTTCAAGGTAAGGTATTTTTAGGTCCGTTCGAGCACATCTTTGGTCATTCTAGGCCCAAGCCCATTTGAGCCCTTGGCTTACTATATTTTTGCCCAAAATAATTTATTGGTTCTATTAAATTTTTAAATTAAGTCATTTTCATTCTTTTATAGCCAGTCAAAGTTTCATGACCAATATGACTCACCTTGATCCTCATAAAGGTGACCCAGCACCCCAGGCACACTTTTCGAGCCTTAGTGGTATTGTTCATGAAGCCTCAACTTACAGCCATTACAATTCTTCCCCTCTTAAGAAATTTCATCCTGGTGTAAACAGTTGTAGATATTGAGCTTCCATTTGCTCCTCAAGTTCCCATGTGGCCTCTTCAATGTTATGGTGTTTCCATAGTACTTTAACGAATGGTATGGATTTATTTCTCAACTACTTGACTTCTCTAGCTAGAATTTATACTAATTCTTCTTTATAGCTCAGATCTTGCGGTACCTCATTGTCTATCACTAGAACTACAGGGGGAGGATTTGATCTATACCTTCTAAGCATTAAAACATGGAACACAT
>CANXYI010765436.1:0-10564 GCA_948208565.1 Hura crepitans | reverse complement strand
TAGGCAATTAACATGACATGTGATTCCTAACATATGTGTTAATGATGCATGATCTAAGCAATATGATACATGAATGTATAGACGCATTTCCTACATATGCTTAAGTATGTGTTCTGTATGCCTAATTGATAAAGAGAGCTTTTACTTACATATATTATGGATGATATAATACATATTTAGTGATGCATGTGTTATGATGCATAACTTTTTGTAACAATATTAAATGATGCATGTTGTGCATATGAAATAATGAATAAGTGTGATTCATGTTTTTACCTAATTAACCAAAGGATGATGATGATATATATGTTATTGACGTATGTGTGTATGATTGACCACTCTAATGTAAATGTATGTGGATGGTGGATGAGTTTTTAAGTGCATGAGCATGAAATGAGTGTGATGCAATGAATTTCTTTAAGATGTAATGCATATATTCAACTTGATATATGAAACGTGTAATATACCTAATGCCAAAATGTGTAAAAGGGACTACATGATGTATGCATGGATTCATATATGAGACAAATGAATGGGTCAAGAGTAAATGAGGCTAAAGATATGTATATGTAACTCTTACATGAAATGGAATCATATACAGTAGTTTTATAAACAATTAATACAATACATGGTTGTTATACAACTAGCATAGATAACATGAGATTATACCTTAATGAGCGACTATTTCATGGTGGTGTGAATGACCTATAAATGGATACTTAAAATGCAAGAAATAAAAATTAATAACGACTTATGCAGAATGATATCAAGAATTATGCAGTGTTATGGAATGCATATATACACGACTCACTAGATAAAGATGTATGAGATATATTTCTATATGGTGTGATGTATGATGTATACAAAATGTATAAAGATGGTGGTCATGTGTGATAAATACGTGACATGATAGGATGCCAAGTGTATGCATGTATGGATGATCTCTTATAATGGATGATATATGCTATGTTGACATTACTATGCATGGACTAGCATGATGCATGTATATATATAATGAGCCATAATGTATGATAGACATAATATCCATGTCTAAAAGGCTATGTATACTTAATGGATGCATGAGTGAACCTATGAAAATCCATTTGGCATATGTTGATGCATGTATGTATGGCATTAGCATGGGGGTATATGTTATGCATGGACAAAAGGTTACTTATACATGTATGTATATGTACATGTGTGCAAACTAGTATGGCTATACATGGGTTAAAATGATAGATTTTCACAATGATATGGGTTTACAATATTATATATATGTACATGAAAATAAAAAAGATACCTATTAGTGAATATAAAATCAAAAACATAGAGAACCTTCTAGCCTTATCACTTCCCACACGTGAGGTTGACGTGCTTTTCCCTAGGAGGGCCTACCTATGGGACATCGGGGGTCCCAACATATTTGAATATTGAACATTAGAAAGTTAAACATTAATTCTCTCATAAAAAAAGCACATGTAAGATATTTGGCCTATATATGTTGGATATGTTTAGTCAACCAAAAAGGTAAGGTCTAGCCCATTAGAAAAGGCCTAATGGGTTCGATAGCATTTCGAGATGATTAAGCCATATTTCACTTATATTGCCCCATATAACACTCAATGCATCATTAACCATGGTACCTAGGGGAACTTGTTATTAGTCATTACATAGGCTCATGTTCAGGTTGCATAAGTTATGGTCATCCAAGCATAGTCCCTCTATAATGGGTCTATCTTGTCATTAGCATACAACCGATTGGTTCACCATTTTCATATACCTTGTAGGTATGAGGCTTAGATTTGATGCCACCTCTAACTATCATCAAATTTGAGTGAAATTAGGTTTATGCTTCGTAATGACATCACGGTATAAAAGGGATGCCTAACTTATTCTAAGGCTCTAAGATGTAATGCAAATTTAGAAAAAGAATAATATTATAAATTCAAAATATGAAGTTCCATATTAATTTAAGATACTTTTAGAGTATGGCCTTATGGTGTCCCCAGTGGATTCACCATTGTTTGCATCCCTTCCTTTCTAGGGCCGATCAAATTGAAACAACCAAAGAGTTGACCTAAATCTCACTCCTCGAGTGCCAAATGATAAGAAAGAAATTAGGGGAATCCTAAGCCCTTCCGATTTTATTAGCCTAAAAAGAGTGAGTTGGGCACTATAAGGTAGGAGTCATTACCTAAACAAAGTTGGGAAATACCTTGTAGGGCCAAAAGTTAATATGGAATCTCAATTTGAATTTATAATTTTTCTTAAGTGGGTTTTAACATTAAAAATAAATCGTATATTCACATAAAAGAATAGTAAAACATATTCACATAAATAAATAAAGTGCTTGAAATTAAAAATATTATACATGAAATCGGGTAATTGATTATGTTGAGAACTTTGATTCTCAGAAATCGGGTAATTAATTATGTTGAGAACTTTGATTCTCACATGCCCATTTTTAGAAAATAGATTTTATTATTGTGACTTTTATTAAGGAAATATCAAATCCCATTTTATTTAAAAAAACAACAATTAATTAGGTATAAAATGATTTTGATTATTTATAACATGTAAAAATCATTTTCTACCTATTACAATATCCACAGAATATAGAGGGAAATAATAAAAAATAAAAATAGATTACATAGCAATTACCTAAAATATAATCTAACTGAATAAAATTATATTTAGAGTATCCTAAAATACAATCTAAATAAATAAAATGAACAATGATAAAGAGAATAAGCATGAGAAAAAAAAGAGCAAGATAAAGATAATAGAAAGCAGAAAGAAATAAAAATAAAAGGAATGGCAAATGGATAATTCGTCGGTGTTTAATGAAATGGCAAAAAGAAAAGATAATCAAGCCCCAATAAATCAAACAACTTCTATTACAACATTCATGGAATATATAGGGAAATAATAAAAAATAAATTGTATGGCAATTACCTAAAATATATTCTAACTGAATAAAATTACATTTGGAGTGCCCTAAAATACAATCTAAATAAAAAAATGAACAGTGATAAAAAGAATAAGTAGAAGAAAATAAAGAGCAAAAATAAAAACAATAGCAATAAGAAAAAAGGAATAAAAATAAAAGAAATGGCAAAGGCTACTTCACCGGTGTTTAATGAAATGGCAGAAAGAAAAGATAATCAGGTCTTAATAAATTGAACAACTCGCATCATAACAAAATTACAATATTAGTATAGGAAATAAAAAGATGAATAAAAATAAAATGAAATAAATAATCAAATAAATATGACAATAATAATATACAAATAATAAATTATCACATCTAACTGGTAAATGGATAAAAAAAAAGAAAGAAAAAAATAAAAAAAATAGGAGAAAGGTTGGTCGATCCACCATGTATATTTGCCTTTATAAAAGATCTTAAAAAGGTTGAAAAATTATGCAAAAAATATGAAAAACAGTGTTTGGAAAGTGTTTTTTTAAGTTTTTTTGTGCACATATATCGAGAAAAAGTTCTCTTTTTTGGAAAATTGACTTTTAGTATTTATACACGAATCTTGAGGCAAAAAATGGCCGTTTTGAGGGTAAAATGATTGTTCTCTCAAAACAGCCATTTTTCCCTTTGTAATGGACATTTCAATGAAAATGGTCATTTTGGCAGGTCAAATGGTCATTTTCCTTATGAAAATGGCCATTTTTCAAAACTTTTATTTTTTTAATCTATACTAAGACTCACTTGGTAACTATTATTGTAAGCATATTTTGCCAATGATAAATACTTATCCCAACTGACCTTAACTACCGTGAAGGATAGGTAACAACTTTGCCATCTTGCATGAGTATACATCCTAACCTATTTAGTGAAGCATCGCTATATATAGTGAACTCTTTTCCTGACACTAGCTGATAAAAAATTAGAGCCTTAGTCAACATACTCTTGAGCTTGTCAAAACTCTCTTGACATTTGCTATCCCACTCAAAATTCACATCCTTCCTTAGAAGATGTTTCATAGGGGCTGCTATTAAGGAAAACCCTTTTATAATGGTCATTTCAGTTAAAACGGCTGTTTTCATGAAAACATCCATTTTCCTTGTAGAAACGACCATTTTTCAAAACTTTGATTTTTTTAATCCATATTGTAGGGGCTTTTTCCCCTCACACCCCCATGGTGTTAGTGTTGGGCATCAGGCTTGGGATAATAACCACCACAGATGCCTATTTTTCTTGTATTTCGAGTTGCACCGTGAGATCTTTAAACTAGACATTAATATCCCTAATTATTAGGATTTTTTATCCTTTCATCATCATTAGGCAATTCGAATATAGGAGCCCTAAAAACCTAGTGTCTACAATTGCCCTCAACATTAGGGAGGCGACTACAGAGTGTGTGAGGTAACCCAAAGATTAAAAAGGAAGAGATGCGTACCTTATAAGGTGACTCTTTTTATAGTTGTTTTAAAGTAAAGACATTGTAAATGAAGTTGATGCGGATGGGGTAGTGCTAGAAACGTTGCACCCGAAACTGATTTTCTTCCTTTAGATAGTGCTAGAGTCTTTGCATCTAAAGTTGACTTGGTTCAGGCAGTGCTAGAGATGTTGCACTTGAAATTGATGGGATTCGAGCAATGCTAGAGATGTTGCATCCGATACTAATTTTTACTTCAGAGAGTGCTAGAGATATTGCATTTAAAGCTGGCTTAGCTCAAGCAGTGTTAGAGACATTGCACCTAAAGCTAATGGGATTTGGGTAATGCTGAAAATGTTGCACTCAAAGCTAATTTTTCCTACAGATAGTGCTGGAGACGTTGCATCTAAAGCTAACTTGGTTCAGGTAATGGTAGCAGCATTGCACTTAAAGCTGATAGGATTTAGATAGTGTTAAAGATGTTACACCTAAAGCTAATTTTCTTCCTTTAAATAGTGCTGGAGACATTACATCTGAAGTTAACTTGTTTTAGGTAGTGCTGGAGACATTGCACCTGAAGCTAATGGGATTCGGGCATTGGTAGAGACATTGCACCCGAAGCTGATTTTTTTCCTTCAAATAGTGCTGGAGACATTACATGTAAAGTTGACTTAGTTCAAGCAGTGCTAAAGACATTGCACCTAAAACTGATAGGATTTGGGTAGTGCTGGCAATATTGTACTAGAAGCTAATTTTTTCCTTTCAGATAGTGCTTGAGACATTGCAGCTAAAGTTGACTTGGTTTAGGCAATGCTGGAGATGTTACACCTAAAACTAATGGGATTTGGGCAGTGCTGGAGATGCTGCACCTAAAGGTAATTTTTTCCATCAGACAGTGCTGGAGACATTACATCTGAAGCTAACTAGGTTCAAGCAGTGCTAGAGACATTACACCTAAAGTTGATGGGATTTGGGTAATGCTGAAGATGTTGCACTCGAAGCTGATTTTGTTCTTTCAGACAGTGATGGAGACATTGCATCTAAATTTGACTTGGTTCAGGTAGTGCTGGAGATGTTACACCTGAAGTTAATGGGATTAAGGTAGTGCTAGAGACATTGCACTCGAAGCTAATTTTTTTCCTTCAGTCAGTGTTGGAGATATTACATCTAAAGTTGACTTAGTTTAGGCAGTGCTGGAATGCTACACTTGAAGCTGATGGGATTCGTGCAGTGTTAGATAAGTTGCACCTAAAGTTAATGTGATTTGTTTGAATGATTTTCTCATTTTTATTGACTGTGTGTCACTATCCTTACCCCTTGCAACTTAGCAAATGATGGTGGACTATTGTTAGCTCATCATTTGTGATGTTGTATAGAAAATTCGGCTTACACCTGTGAAGAAAAAGGAGGTGAAATGTGTTAGTCATTAGAGGTCATTTATAGGTTGGATACATGTTGTGTGTGAGTGCATCTTAGATTAATGTCACAACTTTATTATTTGGGAAAGTTTGTTTTAAGCTGTACTTTGCATTTTTTTTTTGTCATCATAAAGACTGCTGCTTGAAATAAAAGTATGTGACATAAATGACTATTTCATAAGCAGTCTACTTTTTAAAGCACAGTCTTTAGTGTCCTAATGCTACTATGTACAATGATAGATTAAAAAGAGATATAAGGAGTGCTAAAGCTCAAGTACATGTCATGAGGCATAGAGTGACTGAATCTTAGTTTCAATAAAATATAATGATATATGCCATAAAGGTATTCTTGATCCTCATGTCTAAATTATATCCCCCAAACTTTCTGACTACTACAAACATTACTTTTCAAAATTGCTATATCACCACCACTACTAGCTCAACCTTGGTATGGCTTCTCATTGGTTTGCTAGATTTCATACAAAGGTAGCTCCTACTAATAAAGGTGATAGCAGAGAGGCACTTAAAGTGCACAGCTTCCTCACAGTTAAGCTAGTTGAAAACTACCCTATGCTTGAGCTTAGGGAAGTGTTTAGGCTTGTTCTATTGGCATCTAAATGTCATTTGTAGCTTGAGAGATGATTATTTAAACCAATTGGCAAATAGCTATTCTAGGCTTTTGACCAATCAATATGTGCATAAATCCTGAATGTATCTCTTCCATAATCTATTATGCTTCCTTTTTATCCAAACAACATACTCTTACCTTTGCATGCCATTGGATTTGGAGGGTTACTTCTAAGAGCCAATTTGTTTCGATGTGAGCAAAAGCATATGCATGCTAAATGTATGTTTAATGCATCTCTGAGTACAAATGCTTATAAAAAATACAAAATGTCTATAATATTTGTACAAAGCTATGTGCATGCGTATGCCAAAGATGAAAATTGAATGAATGATTTGGATGTGAGTATCTAATACATGAAAGGGTAAGCATGTTGATGGGTATGCCTAATTCTATAGAGGATGAATGAATGATAGGCCCTTATAAATTTATGCATGTATGTAAAGCCTAATACATATGTGAATGTCTAGGTTTACAACCATGAATCATTCTTTTATGTAATGTATATGAATGTATGTATGTGCTATTTATATAGTGTGGACATGTTTGGGATGTACATAGGTGATTACGGTAATTCCTTTAAGAAGAATGTATGGGTGATACATTAATGGCATGAGTAAAATGTACATGCATGAACTTGTGATCAAAAAATATTTATGCATATATGAATGGACTAACACTAATATATAAATGTATGAATGACAATAATGAAAAGTGCATGTTTGTGTATGTCTCACATCAGATAATGAATGAATAATGCATGTGTCAAATGTGCTTATCTAATATGCTGAATGAAGACATGCAAATGATGAATATACTAAGACTCTCTAAATGAATGCATTTACAGATGCATTTTTCTGACACCCCCTATTAGATTCTCAAAGAAACCTAATAAGTGGTGCACTTCTTGCCAGGTCACTTATCCTGAAATTTCCTTGATGTTTATTCATTTAACTCTTACTTATACTGCACTAGACAACTCTGTCTAATTCCTAATTCATTCAAGTCAGATCTTATAATCCATTTAAGTTCATACTATCATATTTCATCCATCACAAAAGGAATCTAACACCATATGGTATTATCTAAAAATTCGATAGCACAATGGCCTCTCTAGTCACTTTCCCAAAATTCATATCTACCTGTAAACACTCCAATATTATAAATCACATCTCTTAGACCCTTCTGGTCCCTTAAATATCATCCTATTAGCATCACCTAACATATAGCAATCATAGGCCTCAGGCCATAATAAAAACATACAAAGCCTCAAGCTCATAAGCATGCACACATATCATATGTAAATAAGAAAACCATCACGTGGATTACTACAGAACAACTTATTCATATGGATACCACCTCGTGTCCCTTATATACATCACACCTATATCCTCCACCTAAGTACATAGAGCGCAAAACCATACATCTGTACATGATTAGTCTTCTCAATATGACCTTTAAATTCCGTTACGTGCTTTATGAGGCGATGTCCCTATTCTGGGTACTTGCACATCAAAACAGGTACACTGGGTATAAAAATACTTAGTGGTGAATTCAATCATTACAGCCATGTCTAAAGGTTAATCCATATATTATACTTTCATTCTAGTCTTATGCTAATATCCCAAATTAGTTAAAGAAATTAACTTGCATAATTACCATTTTACCCCTAAGGTATTTATGCCCGTAATTATCCAATTAATTCACTACAAGGCATATAATTTATGTCTTTAGTCATTATTAGTCACTTCATACATATACTATACCATTTTAAGCATTTATTCATTATCAGTGAAAAATTACTAAAATGCCCCTATATCTAGCTTCACAGTCACATATGAATTTATTAATCTTATTTAATTATTTTAACTAGCCACACTCAGGAGACATCACTAATAGACACTAGATTTAGAGGGAAAATAAACTGGTTTAGTGGTCCCCATTCTGGACCTATGCCGCTGCATCAACATATGTGCCATAATGGAGATTAGCCATAGCCCCCTAAACACAATTAAATAATGTTTGTGTGGCATAATGGAGATCAGCCTGTAGGCCTCCCTAGCCATAAATAAAGTCTTAACAACTGTGCGATATAATGGAGATAAGCCTAGAGGCCTCTCCAACCACACCAATCACCATCCAAAATGTGGCATAATAGAGATCAGCTAGTAAGCCTGCCCAACCATAAAGAATATCAACAACTAGGTGACATAATAGAGATCAGCCCATAGGCCTCCCCAACCACAAATAACACCATTGCCTAAACATCAGACAACTAGCAATTGCTAAATCCTTAAGTTGGCCGGTCAACCCATCCAGTAAGTGTCTAACTAGTGGGCCAAATAACTCATTTTAAGTCCAATTATTGGCTAATAATGTTCTTATAATACTTAAGTTGCAAATACAAATAGTTATAAATTTTACTACATAGTTTATTTTTTAATTAGTCTGGTGTAGCCACATTTTGGCTCTATCAAGTAAAAACCCCAAATTAATATTAAGTTCTATTATTACCAATATACAAGGTTTAATATGTTATAATTTGTCATAGCATTATTTTTTATGAAATTAACACTTTCTGTCTAATGACATTTTTGGTTCAGGTAATGGTCAACTGGATAGTTACAGCTCATTACAGCCAAGCTTTAACTAAGCTTTTTACCAGATATTTTTTGCAATCATAGGCCTAAAGCCAATCATAACCTGGGCCATAATCTAGGCTAAAATCTAGGCATTTATGCCATCATACACAATCGTAAACAATAGCTCTCAAGGGCATACAAATAAACATGGTTTCCATTTACAATTCATAGCCTTTATGGGCAAAGTTTCAAGTCACTTTTCATGCATCATTTCTAGCAAGCATAAGGTCATTTTTTTAAGCCATTTTACATGTCATTTCTTGCCTATATTACATGCCATTTTAAGGTATACATCTTACTTGATTTCATGCCAAAATAATTTACTATTCATATTCACATTATCATGTATTAATACATATAACATTCTACACATGTCATCCCCTTTTTCATGCCATTTCCAATTACTAGCTTTTGGGTACCACTAGTCATAAGCCTTCTCCATACATATTTCTAATGTTTACCACACATTCATCCTTCTATCCATAAATTAATCACACAAACATGCATACTTATACCTTCCCATGCCATTCAACGTATCAAAGGCCTACCATATGTCTTGGCCACCACTACCTCCCATATTACCATGTATCATCAATAATATTCATGCCAAATCAATTACTCATACATTATAGGTCTAAGGCATATGCAATTTCCATCCATGAATCTTACTTAAGACCACACTAAGCAAGCCACACACCTTTACACACATATATAAGCTCTCGGCCACACTTATATTACACACTAAACATGCATTCTTTCATGTCTTTACAAACAATGCCATTTTCTTCCAATGCCACCATGATCAACATAAATCTCAAGTATCCAAAACACACTTTAACATACCTCATTTCATGCACACCTCTTGGCCAAACTAAACATTGAAACTAAAATTTATTTCTTCTCATAAAAAACCCATTCCATACAAACACCCATATACCATAAACTACAATTTCACAAAGAAAAGCCCATGCAAGCCAATTTAAACACTTTAACTATTCTTAAACTTAAAGAACAACTACTGGAATTTAAGGGGGTAGGAAGTGAATGATGGAATTCACTTACTTCCTTCACTTGAAGATCAAATTGCCACCATTCCAAGGCTACTAACATCAATTCTAGCCCCACAATGACTTTCTCCCTTACTTTTTAAGCCCTTTCTTGCCCCAATTCACCTCAAACCAAAGCCAAGCATGTTCCTATAGAAGTTAGGCATCACTCAAAAGCACTTCCAGTTAAGAAAAACCAAGAAAATCCATGAAAATTCACCTTGGTTACTTGCTAAATTGCTTTTGACCCCAGGACTTTTGGTGATTTTTACCTCCTTGTTGGAAGCTTCTTTTCCCAAAATTGCAATTCTATCAAGTCCATGACATCCCAAAGAAAATTTAGGAAAAAGAATGATGAATTTTAGTGGAGGGATAAGGGAGATATGGCTAGAGGAAGTAAAAGATGGTTCAGGTTTTTCTCGATAGCCTAAACCATGAAAGT
>CANXYI010765399.1:0-11539 GCA_948208565.1 Hura crepitans | reverse complement strand
CATTTTTCAGAAGAAATAATAAAAAATAATTATATTAGTTGGATTTTATTTTCCTATACTATGCATTTTGTGATAAAATTCATTCAAAAAAATAATAAAAATAAAAAAATAAAAAGTAAAATTGATAGTTTGATTTTCTCATAAATAATTATAATAGTTGGATTATATTTTTTTAGTTGAAATATTTTTAAATTGACTCATAATTATATAAACCATCAACCCAATCACAACCCAATCAATTTATTTAAAATATATCAATTCATAACTCAAGTAATTTTGGGTTATACCATTTATTTCAACATTATAAATGGATTATATAAAAAACAAATCATAAGCCATCTAACCCATATTTGAACACCCCTAGTTCAATTTAAGAAGAATTTGAGATTACATAAGAGGTTAAAAATAAAAAATAAGAAGTAGATTATGGTCTATAATAAATAGTAAATCATTTAAAGCTAGAAGGAGAAATTTAGAAATGTGCTCTGAAAATTTTGAAACTGACATATCTTTGTACTCAAATAATCTAAGGAATATAAAAATCATGTTACTTGAATTTTCATGGCATGGGAACCATTAGAAAAAAATTAGGGAAATAAATTCAATTAAATGAATATTTATGGAAAAAAAGGTGAAATATTTGGTGTAAGGAGCAAAATAGGCAATTGGATTAAATAGCATCATGGAAGATCATGGCTATCCAAGTGTAAGGGAGAACAATTGAAGTGGAAAATGATTAAATGATATTTTAAAGACAATTACACATGTATTAAATCTCAACATCCATATGTAAAAGTTTTCTTTTAATCCTAACCATCCATCCATATATAAATAACTAAAAATTAATATTATATTCATTTTGTTTCCAGCCAACTTCTCCCTCCCCAAAACCTCTTCATGGCTGAAATTCTTAATTCTTTCCTCCACCCAATTTTAAACCTTATTACGCCAAATAATTATTAAGCATTATAATTGAGAGGTTATTCTATTTATCCTATCATCTAGCTACCTCAAATTCCATGAAAAGAGAAGGGTTTTAGAGGAAGAAAAGAAGTGAATAAAATGAGTGTTTAAAGGTCAATTGGAAATGGTAAGTTAGTTTTTCAATTGGATTATTTAGGTGATTAATTTAGAGTTATGAATGTCTAATCGATGAATTAAGTACAATTATGTGATTAATGTTATTTTGAATGGATTTTTCATGAGGAAACCAATTATGAATTTGATGAAAATGGAGGGAGGATAATGATGAGATAAAGTCAAGGAATAGAAAAGAAGGAATAATAGATTTAAGCATATGAGGTAAGTGTATTTCTATGTTATGAAATTTGTACTTACGTAATAGTAATATGTAGCAAATCTTATTTGTTATGGTTTGTTGCATGAAATTAGTGTTACATACATGCAATTATGTTCTAAAATGAGATAGTAGAAATGAATAAATGACAAAAAAAGAATGAGAAGGGTGAAAATTTTGGTTAGGCCGAATGGTATAATGTGGGGAGAATAGAGAAAATAGATGATATAAGGGTATAATTACTATGAAAATGGTTAGAATCATATGGAAAATGTTTATAGAAGTAATGATATAATTAGAATAGGCATTTTTTTTCTTAGTGAGCCATATGTAGAATGAAAAATAAATAGCTTAAATTAATGGGACTTAAGTTCATGTAAGGTGCAAATTAAAGGTATATACTATGAATGACATAGGTAATTGTTACATGAATTATGAGATAGGTATAGTTATGGTAACAAGAAGGAAAACTATGAAAAATAATGGGATTAGGAGTCAATGGAATAATCAAGGAATGATAAAGAAGGATACTATAGATTTTATATACGTTTTACTGGGAATAAGGCAGTTAGTGCTCGGAGTCACCACCTGGATCTACACTAGGATCACTGATCTTTTTCCCAAAAAGGGTTTGAAATCAAATCTTATTTATGCCCCAACCTTCTTTTCTATTATAATGTTTATTAATCCAGTATCATGCAAGCAAGTATTTCATTTAAAGCATTCATGTCACCTTTTCACTTAAAGAGAATAAATTGCCATATTCAAAATATATAATAAGAATTAGTGTATATAGGACATCCAAAAATTAGGTTATTCATTATTTAAGGTTTGACTTAATAGCTACCTGTAATTCCATAGGAATTGGCAGTAGTTGCCCAACTCCCATCTTTAGGAGATTAGCCTTTGTTAAAATACATTTTTATCTAACTTTTATTAAGCAAAACTCAAAATCATTTTATTAAGAAAATACTAGTTAATTATGTAAAAAAATATTGATGTGAGGTTAGGCATTTGGCAAGTATAATGAGTTATTAAACTACCTATTACAACCCAAAATAAATAGGAGAAATAAAAAGTACAAACCAAATAAACAAATAAAGAGTAAACTTTTTAGTCCCGTCCTTACGGCATCTAGTCTATGCGGACTCACTATGACCTCCAGTCTTTGTTCATGGGAACTATAATGTGTTATGGCTTATATGTCGATCTAGACCTCCTATTCAGTAAGAATGGCCACTCTTATACAACTTAAGGGAAAAATGTTAGTAACACAAATAGTGGTTCGTGAGGACCTAATAATAACGTCGAATGATATGATAACAACATGTGTGTTAAATCTTTATACAAATATGAATGATCATGATACATGCCCCGAATGATAATTATTACTAAGAGGATAATGAACTAACCATGCAAAGGAGATCATGAATCCATCAAAATAATAATCATAAGAACTAGATTTTAAAATATGTGTCCATATGGACTACACTCCTTATGAAAGGGAGTCCACGTAGATTAAAAGATAGAATACACATGTATATAACATATATCTATGTAGACTATGCTCCTTATAAAAGGGAGTCCATGCAAACCACTTATGAAATACATATATTCAAAGTATATATCTATGCAGACTATGTTCCTCATGAAAGGAAGTCTGTGTGGACTATACACTAATTCTATAATATCAACAATACACATATTAAGGAATAAAATAGTCATACAACTTGATAACAACATATAGACATGTCAACATGGTAAATAAAATACATTAACACATAGTATTCAAAGTAAATGAAAGATTGTTATCGAATAATAGTCCACATAAATGTCAAATCATGTATATATTTAAATAGTAAGTCTATACAGACCTTATCATGTGTTAAGATAAGTCTATCCAATTAGATTGTCAATTTTAGAATGATCACAACATTTTAATGAATGATTAAATACAACGAAAATAATACAAAATATTAACTTAATCCTATAATTGATATTGGGATTACATAGAATCACTTCACATATCGATTAATCTTAGGAGATCATCGATTTATAGAAACAATATGAATGTATGGAGAAGAATACAAATAATGGCCTCATATCTTACTAGGTGATTATCTTCAAGCAATAATGCAAAGGTTGTATTTTAGAAAGAAAGATTGTTTTTTAGTGTGGGCTAAAGGCTTGAAGATTGCTTTTTACTTTAGAGTTAATGCCTAGACTCTCAAAATAGTAGGTTTGGATTCTCCCATTTTTCTCCTTTAATTCTCCTTTATGAGGGGGCATTTATAGGTTAGTGGATAGCTCTCCCATCTAAAAGAGATAAAGTAGGAGTTAGAGTTTAAATAGGAATATCACACTTTTGGAAGCTTTTCATTGGTAGGTCCATGTGGACATAGGCTTTAGGTCTATCCTAGTAGTTCATATGCCTTAGGCCTAGTTTTAGGCTAAGTTTATTATAGTCTATATAGACATAGGCTTTGGCTTGTCTGACCAAACCATGAGCTATGGACTTACTATTTTAAACTAAGTCTTGGTTAATCAGTGTGGACCTCCTGGCATCAAGTCCAGGTGAACTTACACTAGGTTAGTTAGTATGGACCAAGGTTCTAGGTTCTTTGCTTTATTGCTTGAGCCTGTCTCTTGTTATTATCATAGGCCTAAAAGTAGGGTGTCTACAGTTACCCCCCACTTTGGTATATGCTATGAAATTACAAAGATTAAAATAATGCACATCAAAGTACTTGAGTTTAAGATACTCACCTAAAGTCATACTTACCTAGTGTGAAACTACACCGAATATAGATGCCTACCTCCAAATCAAATCAAAAACTAGATAGAACTGAGTTGTTTCCTCCCTTTAAAAAATAATTGATATTATGAGACAAACTATATCAAATATAGATGCTTGCTTATCCTTAGGTGAAGTGAAAATCTAATTAGATTTAAGTTTATCTTTACTTTGAAGTTTTGCTATTTTGCTTCTTTATGATCCAGCTTACTATCTCATGTTTGCATGATACAGCTTGTTATCTCGCATATTCATAATCTAACTTGTTACATGTCTTCATAACTTGGTATTGATATTAAATATTTTTTATTGTGCCTAAGGTTGTTTGACCAATAAGGTTTGACCAGGTGGAAGAAATTTTGATCATGCTTAGGTTATTTGATTGATAAGGTTTGACTAGGTGGAAAGTGGATTTACTTGTAAGGCTGAATCCTAAAGGGTTAGATTTACTTGTGATGCTAAATTTGAAAGGGTTAGATTTGCTTAGAAGGCTGAATTTGTAAGGGTTGGATTTACTTGTAAGGTTGAATCCTAAAGGGTTAGATTTGTATAGAGCTGAATATGAGGAAATTAGATTAGGCATCAAGCTGAATATGAGGAAAAAAGATTAAGCATAAAGCTGAATCTAAGGAGATTGGATTGAGTATAGAGTTGAATCTAAGAAGATTGGATTGGCTTGTGAGGCTGAATCTTGTAAAGATTAGATTGGGCATAGCACTAAATGTTATAAAGAAAAATGATATAGAAATTAGTATCAGTTTAACATGGAAGGTTTATGATATATACCTCAACTTTCATCAATTATGGATTTTATTGAGGCTTCAATTTAAGGATTTGCTCGGCCTTTAAGATAATTCAATTGGGAGTACAACCTGATTATGCTTGCCTAATTGTGTGTACTTCTAGAGTGATGACTGTGTGTCTGTGTGGTTATACATGTACGAATGTGAATAATATTCGTGCTAGGAAACTACAAGCATATAGATGAGATATGAAATTTTATGGTATATATGTGTGCTATGTGTATACATTGATGTGCAAGTTCCTATGGAATAAGATGCAAGAAGTGCATGACTATGAGGTACCTAAAAAATGAAGTGTTGAGTACATGTACATAGGGGTGTTTTGAATGTGGATGAAGAAGGACTTGCTGACACTAAAACAAGTTGATACTTTATCTAATGTGTGCCTATAGTGAAATACATGTTTATTCCTAATGCTTGATGATAAGTGTGTTAATAGGGGTTGAATGGAGGATAAATGTAGTTCTTGCTAATGGCTAGTGACCTATCATGTGTATGTGTGATTTTCTTCTAAATGTATGCAAGCACACATTTGCAAAAGGAATGTATGTTATGTGCCAAATGTTGCTTGGGTAGGATGCTTAAGATGAATATGCTAATGATAATGTATGCCTAGACTAGTATGTACTAGACGAGTAGATGATGGTAATAAGATGCAGTGAAATTGGTAAATATGCTGATGTATGAATATGGATGAATGTATGTGATTGAATGCATTGACACCTATTTAATTTAAGGGTGAGATACATGTATAGTGCATGAATGTATAAGTGTGGCCCTTTATGTGTTTGGCAACTGATGTGTGGATGTCATATTGTTAACAAGTTAATTATGATGCAAAGTTGCACATATGGGCGAGAGTTCAATAAATGCAGTTATAATGGTATGTCCTAGTTTTATAAATGCACTCTATCTAATCCTAAAAGAATGAATAAATATGGTGAATAAGCTAATGTGCACATGTTTCATATCTAATGCCCTTTAGGTTACTATTAAATTTTGTGACTAATGCATAAGGTATTATAAACAGTTGTAAGTGAGTGGACTTGCTTGATATGCATATAATTCCTAACTTTCTCAAAATGGAGGGATGGGGTGAGGTATGGTCCAATGAATAATGCATTTTAGATGATCTAAATGGATGGTGAATGTATGTATAGGTAGTTGTATGACGGATATCTTTTTCCTAGGGTGGTGAATGAATTAATACTTTGTTATGGTGCACGAATGAATGTAACTCTATCTAAAATGATGTGTACATGTATGGTACTTATCCTTTGTGTTCCTAAGCCATGTGTGCTATACAAGTAATTACTAGGTACATTGCTTATGACAAATGGCGAATGATAATGTGTGTTGTATTGACGTATGTAGACTTACCTGATTCTATTTTAGTAATAGTGCATGTGTTTATATGCTCGAAGTATATGACTATTGTTGGATGCATTGATGCCTACTTAATGTATGTATGTGAATGAGTTGATACATGTGCAAATGTATGAATGTGTTTAGTGATGTGGAGACCTAGTTTTCTCTTGAATGAATGCACTATATCCTATTTTAGATGAATGACATGACTCTAGTGAACAAATGTGGTGATTGAGTGAATGAATGAATGATGTGTACATTAGTTCCTAATCTTTTCTAAATGGAGAAATGTAGCGAGGTATATTTTTTTTTTACTAAAGAAAACATTTTTAATGAATCTAGTGATTCATATGTTTTTGCTTATTCTTTTCTAAATGAATGCTGAATCTAAATGAATGATGAATGCAGGTACATGCAGCTGCATGATGAATATAACTTTTTTTAGATGATTGAATGAATCTTTTCTCTTAAGGGATTAATGGTGAAGGCAGATGTATGTTGAATGATACATGTATCTTTTCTTATGATGAATGAATAAATCTTCTTCTTATAATGGATGAAGGATGAAGGCAAATGTATATACAAGTAAATAGGTATTTTTTCTTATAATGAATGAATGAATCTTCTTCTTATGATGGATAAAGGATGAAGGTAGATGTATGTACAAGTAAATAGGCATATTTTCTTATAATGAATGAATGAATCTTCTTCTTATGATGAATGAATGATGAAGGGTGATGTATATATAAGAAAATAGGTATCTTCTCCTAGAATGGTTGTATGAATGAATGTGAGTGAATAAGTCTATGAACTAGTAAATGTGTTATTGAGATCACTATCCTCTTAGACTTGTCATAGGAAAAAAATGGGTTTGAGAAAAGTAAAAGCATGAAGTGGTGGGCTAGGTTAGGCTAGTGTGCATGATATGTCCCATAAAGAGACATGTCAAGTTAGGGTGATGAAAAGAATAGAGAAGGTGTGAAGAAGTAGGTTGAAATGAGATATTGAGAAGGTTGAGTTGTGGTGGACAATGGTGAGACCAAGGTTTAGGCAAAACGTCAATCCACCATAGAAAGCATTTAGGCACGTGTGGTTGAAGAATGAATGTCACACCCCTACTTTTGGTCTATTTTTCATAAAGATTGAATTAGAATTTGAAGAAAAAGTGGGGAATGAAATGAATGTATGGATCATGTAAAGTCGGTTGGTGTGAACTACGGAGCAAAAAATGATCTAAGCGTAAAATGGTAAATTCACTATTCATGGTCAAAAAAAAGGAGAGAGACACATGGGAGTAACAAAAGAAGTGACATGTGGCCCCGTAATGATGAGAACATGCATGAAAAATAAGCTTTAAGAGTGAGCCTAGTGAATAGTGCCACTCAGGTCGTGAATAGTATCTCCGAGCTAAATGGAGCTAACTTGACCAAACATTTGTATTTATTACAAAATGCATTGTGGTGAAATATGAGGAGCATTTGAGGTCATATAAAAGGTTAAAAGTCAAAAAAAATTCTAAATTTACAATCCATGGCAAACAGTAAATTGCTTTGGGCTGAAAGGAAAAATTTAGAAACGTGCTCTAGAAATTCCAAAAATGGCATGTCCTAATGGTAAAAAATTATGAGGAATTCAAAAATCATAATGTTGGAAATTTTTTTTGAACATGGGAGCTATTGGAAGAATATTTAGGAAAATAAATTCAATTAAATGTGTATATTTGAGGAAAAATGGAGAAATAATGGTGTAGGGAGCACTTTTGGCCATTGGATTAAATAATATCGTGATAAATCTTGGCCATCCAAGTGGAAATAAGGTATTAATAAGGTATTAAATGATTAAATGATATTTTTAAAGA
Organism: Hura crepitans; assembly: GCA_948208565.1. Classification (NCBI taxonomy): domain Eukaryota; kingdom Viridiplantae; phylum Streptophyta; class Magnoliopsida; order Malpighiales; family Euphorbiaceae; genus Hura; species Hura crepitans. Next base: position 3,419 of record CANXYI010765399.1, on the reverse strand, counting down.
ATATACACATGGAATAAATATAACCATCCATGTGTATATGTCATCCTTTAATCCCAACCATCCATTTACTATATAAATATGTAAATAATAATTAAATATTCATTTGTTTTCCAGCCCATACATGTCTCTCCTCCCCTCCCATGGCTGAAATTCATTTTTCTCTTGCTCCACCATTTTTGCACCTTTATTTTACCAAATAATCACTAAATGATACACAAAAAAAGGTCACTCTTTTACCCTATCACCTTAGCCCCTCTAAATTGGTTATATAATACCCTTACCCAATTCTTGAAGAAACCCGATAAGAATGCTAACTTCCCATATGGTCTCAATTCCTAAAAATTACCCTTAACATTCATTCATTTAACACTTAGTGATTTTATTATAATTAAAATATATGTTCATTATTTTGAAAATGGTTCATAATATCATCTTCATATTAGTAGTAAAACACTTTAAAAACATTTGGTTTGTTTGAAATTATTTTTAAAGAAAATTAGGTAGTATAACGGCTACCTGGGTTAAGAAAAAAAAATTTCTTGCAATAACATACACTTCTATAGTATTATTCATCAACTCTTCATTCATATGTCCTCTCAACTCAACTTTCACAACATAATATCATGAACACATTCATCACAGACATCACAGGCATCACAGGGTCTTAGACCCATCATAAAAAAGAAATTAACAAACCACGATAGACTTATATATCATTATAGACATACATTTAGTTTTGAGTTTCCATTATTATTTACATAACATAAGTTATGACAACATTTATCTTTATATTTCTTCTACCCATACCCATATTCTAGCTATACATAAGTACACACACTTAAGTACAAACCAAAAAAAGATAAAGAACTGTACTCCTAAGCACACTGTTCAGCTATAGAGGCTTTACTCTTTTTATGCTTTCCCTATCTCCTACCTGTGCATCGAAACACTGATACGCTGAGTATAACTTAGTGGTGAACTTGAGAAACATATGTATGCACACACTCAAGCAAATGTAATCATGAAATTATAAAATATATATAGCAATACAAAGGATAAAAAAATATATTTGTCATTCTCATAGTCAAATTACAATTCATTTTATCACATGCCTTAATTTTTCATAATATGACTTAAATTTAATATGTCATATACCTATAAACTACACCTAAGGACATTGGACAATGGAATGAAAATTGTCCAATGGCCCATATTTGGACCTCGGTAGCTGCACCTACCCATCATATAGTGGCTCCCATTGAACCTCTGGGATTGTACCCACACTATCATACAGTGGCTCACATTGAACCTCGATGGCTATACTTGTGCTATCGTACAGTGGCTCACATTGAACCTTAATGGTTGTACTTGTGCTATGGTGTATAATATAGTGGCTCCTATTGAACCTCAATGACTGTACCCGTGCTATCATGTAGTGGCTCTAATAAAACCTTGATAGCTGCACCCATCCATAATAATAATAAGAATGGTAATGATCGAATCATTCAAACCTAGTAGATATTTTATTTCTTAATTAACTCGTCAACCTATTTTACCATTTACCACATATATTTATCATACCTTATTTCTTTTCCTCAAGTTCACATTATAATCATTTTACAAGCCTAATTTCTAGCATAAATACATGTCTCATTCATGCCATATACACACATGGACACACATTTCTTTCATAAAACACATGCATATAGGTTTTATTTCTATTATGCCAACATAGCTATATGACCAATTTCCATCAACTATGCACATATATCAGGAAATGCATAAATTACATCCAATCCACATATAATGTAGCTTAAGTGGGGTACAGACTCTAGACTAGTGTACTCATGTATATAATGCCTAGGAATGCCTAAACCTAGGCTCTAATACCACTCAATGTAACACCCTTACTCGATTCCTGAAAACCCAAAAAGGATGATAACTTCCCAGATGGTCACCTATCTTAAAAATTAACCTTAACTTTCATTCATTTAACACTTAGTGATTTTATTATAATTAACATATCAATCCATTATTTTGTAAATGATTCATAATATCATCTTTATATTACAAGTAAAACACTTTAGAAACATTTAGTTTGTCTGAAATTCTTTTTAAAGAAAATTAGGTAGTATAACGGCTATCCGAGTTAAAAACCAAAACTTTTCCTGCAATAACATACACTTCTATAGTATTATTCATCAACTCTTCATTCATATGGACCTATTTGATCCTCTCAACTCAGCTTTCACTACATAATATCACGAACACATACATCACAGTTATCACAATGTCTTATACCTATCATAAAATAGAAATTAACAAACCACAACAAACTTATATATCATTATAGACATATATTTAGTTTGAGTTTCCATTATTATTTACATAACATAAGTTATGACAACATTCAATTTTATAATTCTACTACTTATACCCATATTCTAGCTATATATGAGTACACACACTTAATTATAGACCAAAAATGGATAGAGAATTGTACCCCAAACACACTCTTCAACTACAAAGGCTTTAATCTTCTTGTGCTTTCCCTATCTCCTACCTGTACATTAGAACACTAATATGCCGAGTATAACTCAGTGGTAAACTTGAGAAACATATGTGTACACACACTCAAGCAGATGCAATCATGTAATTATAGAATATATACAGCAATAAAAATGATCAACAAAAATATTTGTCATTCTCATTGTCAAATTATAGTTCATTTTATCATATGCCTTAATTTTTCATAATATGACTTATATTTAATATGGCCCATATTGATAGACTAAACCAAAGGACACTAGATAGCAGAATGAAAATTATGCAGTGGCCCATATTTAGACCTCGGTAACTACACCTACCCATCATACAGTGGATCCCATTAAACCTCAGTGGCTGTACCCATGTTATTGTACAAAGGCTCACATTAAACCTTGGTAATTGTACCTGCACTATCATACAGTGGCTCACATTGAACCTCGGTGGGTATATCCTTACGGTGTATAATATAGTGGCTCCCATTGAACCTCGATGGCTGTACCTGCATTATCACATAGTGGCTTTAATAAAACTTCAATGATTGCACCCGTCCATAATAATAATGAGAATGGTAATGATCGAATCATTCAAACCTAGCAACTGCTTCACTCCTTAGTTGATCGATCAACCTATCAAGCGGTTGTCTAATTATACAAGCCTTAAATTCCCATTTTAATTATTCATTTAGTTAATGGTCAATTGATAATTTTTTTACATCACAAACTTACTATTTATTTGGTCCATTTATAACCACTTATCATAATAGCATTTCTTTTTGTGATCTTCATGATCACTTATTCACTTTTATTTCCATTCATGTTCCACCAATAATACCATTTATTTATCTCACTTCATTACACATCAAGTGTCATATA
>CANXYI010765319.1:0-12116 GCA_948208565.1 Hura crepitans | reverse complement strand
AATTTTGTGAGGCCTTAAATAGGCTTAATTGTGGATTTTTAAAAACTGATGCAATAATTTTTAGAGGTCCCAATGAATTTTTAAAATTCTTGAATTTTCAACCGAAATCGAGTATTTTCGAGAAGCTCGAGTGACATATGTCACCACTCAAGCCACCTAACCCCACTATAAAAACCTCCTTATGCAACTTAAGCTTACACATGGCAAAACCCACTCACCCCTCCACCATTCTCTCTTTTCCTTCTTCATTGCTACTCGACGCCACCTCTCTCCTTTCTCCTTTATTGCCATGGCTTCCTAAGCTCAATTTAGCCTCTAATTGTCACAAATATCCCTTTAGTTAGGCAACAAATAATCCTTAAAGGTTCTAAAGGCCATAGATAACCATAGAATTCAAGAAAAATCAAGAATCATCAAGCATACATAAAAAAGAGCTTAACAAACCAACTTTGAGTGTAAGTGTTTTTCTTCCATTTTTATTTTATTTCCTAGGGGATTTCATCATTATAAGGATGCCCATGTCTTTGTATTTTCATTTGGAGGTCGATGGAAAATTTAAGGATTTTTCTAAGGCATATAAATATGTTTGTAGGCTAAGGTGAAGGTGGAGTGTAACAAGGGAATTCACAAGCTTAAAGTGTAGAAAAGGCCTTGCAATTTAGTGAGGTAAGTGAATTTAATGCATTGGGAACATGCCATGATAAATTAGGGTATGATTTAGGATGGAATGTTGTATGGAATTTAAGGATTTTATGGCTAAAGCATGTGTAACTATGAATTAAGCATGTATCAATGTTATTGGTGTGTGGTTTGAATGATTTGAGTGATAAATGGGTGAAAAGAATAGGTGGAAGGGTGAGAGGTCATTTTGGTTGAGAGTGTGAGTGTGTGTGTGGAATGGGTTATGCCATCATTTAGGTGGGAATTTGATGCATTTTAGTGTGTATGACATGGAATTTGATTGATTGTGTAGGTGTATGTTGAAAGAAGAAAGGTTGGGTAGTGATACCATAAGTGGCCAAGAGGTACCTTAGGTTGCAAGTTGTGGGCATGACATGGTAACATGGGGTGTTGAATTCAAACTAGTGTGCTAGGGATATAATTATATCTGTATGTTATGAATTTAATGAAAGAATACTTGTAGGCATGTTTTTATGTTGTGGCTAAGGAATGTATAAAGCTTGTCAAGGCTTATGGTATGTGGTGTGTATGTGTGTATATCCTTAAATGATGCCATTGTGTGTGTATGTATGGTTGAATGTGAATAAAACCATATGTATGGCCATTAATAAGCTTTGGTCGAGAGGTATGTGAGGTAAGATAGGTATGATGTGCTTGTTATGGCATAAAATGTATGTGTGAGAATTTTATGGCATTTTCAGCATGAAAATGTTTAAGTAATAATGGCATGTACTATGTGAAAATCCATATGAAAAGATGGCTTGAAAAATGGTAGGTTTGGTATGGAAAGTGTGACTAAAAATTGGTAAATAAAATGGCTTGGAAGTGGACTTAAAAAGCATATGTAAGTGTGACCTAAAACTAGGTCAAATTGGATTGGCACTTAAACCATATGTGTATGACAATTTTAAATGGAAATTTTAGCAATTTTAGTGGCATTATAGAATTAGTAATATGACATGATAAATGGCCTTTAATGGTAAGTGAATTGGCATGAAAAGATGCCTAGTGAATTGAGGTTATAACTATGTATGTAAAATATGAAAATGACCTATTACTTTCCTGTTAAATGGACAATTTAGGAAGTTTCCTATGAATGGTACTTATAATGCATGTAATTCAACTTAAAATTTTGACATGATGTAGACTAAAATTTGAAATACAAATGCCTAGAAAAAGGACTTTAAATGTTGTTCAAAAATGACCCGTAACTATCCGATAGGACCAAAAAAGACTTCTAACTATCTAAGTCAAATTTTGACTGTCAAAACAAATTAATAATAAACTATTAATCAAACTTAAATATTATAAATAATGATCAATAAATAAATAGAAATAAAATAATGTCAGATGGCCTAATAGCTAGAGACCTATTAAATGGGTTGACCGGTCAACTTAAGGATTAGCAGCTATTAGATATTTGATGATGAGTTTCTAGATATTGAGAGGTCTAAGAACTGATATCTGCTATTCTTTGGAAGTGTTTGATGGTGATATTGGATATTAAGAGGTCTACAGATTGATCCCTATCATCCACAGTGTAACTTATTGTTGTTTAGTTTGAGATATTAGGAGGTCTATAGACTGAGCCCTGCTATCTCTTATCTGCTTTTGGGAGGTTCAAGTGAATTGATCCCTATTATCATACCAAGCCGGTGTAGCGGTCAGGGTCCAGAATATGGGCCACTACATAACTTTTTAGTTCCCTCTTTGTCTAGTGTCTATAATTGTAGTCTATCTAGTTGGGTCCACTAAATTTTATTAAATTAATGTATAGACCTAATTGATATCAAATCACTGAATGATTATATTAATTGAAATTACCATAATGGCATAATTATAATTAAATGAACTAAAAGATTGATTAATTGGAATTAATGGCTTGTATTAATTTAATCTCTACATTGCATTTATAACCTATTATTGCATCTCAGTGCTTACATGTTACATGCTTTAATACCTTAGATTCGCCACTAAGTTTTATACTCAGTGCACTAGTGTTTTAGTGCACAGGTTGTAAAGGTAAGTAGTCTAACCTTAGAGATCATGGATTGTAGTAGCATAGACTGTGAAGAGTACACAGATGTCTTTTTCTTTGTTTTGTTAGTCAGTGCTCATGTAAACCCTATAGGTTATAGGTTTAGCATACTTAGAAGCTACTAGTGTTTGTATATATTAAAAGAATAGGTGTGATATATATAAATAGGTTGTTTATTTAAATGGCTTGTTTTTATAGTTTCCTTAAAATTAAGGGCCTGAGGCCCTGTGTCATTATGAGTATCTATTAATGTCTGTTGAGGTTACTGAGGGGACCAGAAGGGTCTGAAAGGAAGTGTTAGATTAATGATAATATTAAAAGTGATTTTACAAGTGAAAAAAAAAATTTAGAATGTCAACCGGGTACCCGTTGTGTTGCCCAATTTTCTGTAACATGTAAAGTGTCTATTATACCTCATATAAGAATGATTAAGGGATAAACTGAGAAATATAGCAATATTTGATGAAGCTAAAAAATAGTCTATAAGTGTTAAGGAGTGTGGACCTAGAGTAATTTTAAGAGGGGTAACCTATAGGAAGCTTATCGCCTGTCAGGTTTCTTAGGAAGTTCGATAGGGGGTGTCACATTTTTATTTCTATTTAGTGCAAGTGGATCCCCATTATTAGACTAGGTGGGTAGAACTACTAAGTTCCACAAGTTGGGTTGCTACATTATGATGGATTGATTATATAATGATATGATGACATTTTTATTTGTCTAGTACTAGGGAGTTCTAGGTCTTTACTATCAGACCAGGTCAGTGTAGCAACTGAGGTTCATTAGTTGACCTACTGCACTAGGTCAGTGCAGAGAATAAGGACCAAAATGTAGGCCACTAGACAACATTTATTTCCCTTTTGTCCACTGTTCGTAAGTGTAGTCTAATAAGTTGGGCATGTATAAGAATTAAATAATGAATAATGACATATAGTAATAATAAGAATTGTGATAAAATTAAATAGTAGCATCAGACATATTAATATAATGATGAGAACAGTGAAGAAGAAAATATTGTTTTTATAATAGAGACATTGTATGATTCATTTTTGCACTATGGTATGTGTGATATCTATGCATCCTTGCATCGACATTTATTTTATTACATCAAATTCACTACTGAGTTTTATACTCAGTGTATCGATGTTCCGAGGTGTAATTAATAAAAGATAGCTATCTAGCCTCTATAGATTTTGCATTGTAACGGTGACAATAGTGAAGGGTATATTTTTGAAATTTTTTAGGTTCATTAGTAAGCACTTATGTAAATATTGTGGTTTTGTGTTTAGCCAGCTTAGAAGCTATAAGTGTCTATGATTATAAGTTTAGAACAATTGATGTATATAAAGGCCACTATCTAAATAATTTTAATTTTTGTACTTTCTGATGGTTTTGGTCTAGAGGCCTTATGTGATGTTTTGATATATGATTAATGATATCAGAGGACCAGAATGGTCTAGAGGGTGATAGAAGTATCTGAATGATAGTGTTTTCACATGTTTAAATTTTAGTAATGTCACCCGAGTAGCTATTGTGCTCCTTAATTTTTTATAAACTTAATTAAGGATTATTACATTGATTTTTATCTCTATTATAGCCTGAATAATAATTGTTAAAGGTTAGACTTAAGATTTACGAAAAATATGTCCACTAAATTAATAAGTCAATATGTGTTAAAGAATATAGGCTAGATAAATTTTAGGATGGGTGACCTAGTGAGAAGTTTTACCTCCTACCTAGTTTTGTAGGAAATTAGGTAAGGGTGTTACATTTAATGGTATCACAGCCTATGTTTAGGCATTCCTAGGTCTTTTACATGAGTGCTATTATATAAGACTTGATTCTTTAATAAGCTACTCTATAATGAGGCTGATCAGTTGTTATTCTTTTGTAGTATTCTAAGATAAGTGAAAGAGCTCTAGAGGAATGAGGGGAAGAGGTAGCAAGCCATGCTCCTATAACTATTTAAGGAGCAGCAAACAGTACAGCTACACCAGAGCCTAGTGGTACTACACGACAACAACAACCACAGGTTTAGTAGCAGACTTAGGCATCTCCAGCGCTTCTATAGTAGATTGTAGATTTGCTAAGAAACAAATCAGCACTAGCTATGTTACCTCCTCTACCAGCTCTAGTACCTCCTCCACTAGCTCATCTTTCACCACCAGTTGTAAGATAGAAGACACATTTGGAAATGGTTAAGAAGATAAGAGCAGTAGATTTTCTAGGAACCATGGAAGATGATGTAGCTAGGGCAAAGTATTAAATGGAAAGAACACTTAGATTTATGGAGCAATTAGAATACACTGAGGAGGAATGTTTGAAATGTTCTACCTCTTTTCTACAAGTGGAAGCTTTTCATTAGTGGGACACAACTAAAAAGAGGAAAGCAGCAGTAGATGTGTGTTGAGAAATTTTTCTAAATGAGTTTAAGAAGAGATATAACCCAAAATCTTACAAAGATAAGAAAAGACAAAAGTTACTTGAATCGAAGTAAGGAAGAAGATCTGTGTCAAAAAATGAGAATAATTTTGCAAGAATGAGTCGATATATAAAGCAATTTGATCATATTAAAGAGGAAAGGGGCAAGAGGTTCTTCAAAGGCCTTTATATGGAGTTACGCATCCAAATAGCCAACTCGAAGGTTGTAGATTTTGTAATTTTGGTAGCAACAGCCTATGACATGAAAGAAATGTTACAAGAAATGAGGGACTTTTTCTAGAGGAAGAGACATATCACACCTGGTCAAGCTAGCTCAGCACTTAGAGCTTGTAAAAGATAGATAAAGACCCAATCTTAGTGTCAACTAGTGTAACAACCATAGAGGCAGACATAACAATAGAGCTTAGGTTAGGCTTCTGTTTCTAGACCTAAACCTCTCTAGCAAGCCTCTAGTGCACTAGTATAACACCAATAGGTATGAATACACCCTTAATTTGTCAAACTTGTAATAAAAGATATTAGGGGCAATGCAGATAGGCAAGGGTAGGAGAATGTTTTATCCATTGATCTAGATATCATTTTAAAAGGGATTGTCCTCAGAGGTAGACTAAAGTTACTCGAACTCAAGCATTAGTAAGACCTCGTAAAAAGGGGTAGAGACAAAATAGTAGAGACTAGCTGAGTAGTAGTCAGGGGACCATGTTAGAGGCATGGGCTCCAGCCAAACAATATGCCATTAGAGCTCATTAGGAGGCAGTGGATCTAGATGTCATTACTAGTACTATTTATTTATTTAATGCAGTAGTTTTGTCTTTAATAGATCCTGGATCCACTCACTCTTATAGTTGGACAACACAAGCACAAGATAGGGGTTTAGAACTAATGTTTATAGGCATAGACATTTAAGTAAGGAATCTAATTGGACAGAGTGTGATAGTGAATAAATTGTACAAACATTGTCTACTAGTAATCCAGAAATAATAATTTCTTATAGACTTCATTGAACTTTTATCTCATGAATTTGACTTTATCTTAGGTATGGATTAGTTATCTGAACACCAGGCTATGGTTGGCTATGAAAACAAAAAGCTTACCCTTCGAACAATAGAGGGACATGAGCTAACAATTGTGGCTGAGAGAAATTCCCTAAATAACCTCATCTCAACTGTCATAGCTAGATGACTTATCCATAAAGGTTTTGAAGCACACCTAGCACATGTGATTAACACTAGTACCTCTACACCTTGTATTGATTAGATCCTAGTTATGTCTGAATTTTTTAATGTACTCCCTGAAGAATTACTAAGATTACCTCCATAATATGAGCTTGATTTTAAAATTAAAGTTTATCCTGGTATTTCACTTGTCTCCATTATCTCCTTCAAAATGACATTTGTAGAGTTGAAGGAATTGAAAGTGAAGTTGCATGAACACTTAGACAAAGGTTTCATTAGATCGAGTACTTCACCTTGGAGAGCACCTGTGCTTTTTGTAAAAAATAAAGATAAGTCACTTTGGTTGTGTATTGATTACAAACAATTGAACAAGGCGACTATGGAGAATAAATATCCTTTCCCTAGGATTGATGATATTTTTTATCAGATTAGAGGTGTCGGTATCTTTTCTAAGATTGAATTATGATTAAGGTACCATCAGTTGAGGATTAAAGAAGTTGATATACCTAAGACTACCCTCACAACTAGATATGGGCATTATGAGTTCCTAGTGATGCCACTTGGACTCATAATGCTCTAGTAGCCTTCATAAACTTAATGAATAGGCTTTTTCAATAATACTTCGAGCAGTTTATGGTGGCTTTTATTAATGACATTCTAGTTTATTCTAAAACCAAGGAGGAACATGAATAACATCTCAATATTGTGTTATAGACTTTAAGAGAGAAGTAGATGTATGATAAACTGAGTATATGTGAATTTTGGCTAAATAAAGTGGCTTTCATAGGCCATATTATGTTAGCAGAGGGCATAAGAGTAGGTCCTAACAAGGTTAAAGCTATGTTGGAATGGGAACCTCCTAGAAATGTAATTGAGATACGGAGTCTCCTAGTATTGGCTAAATACTATAGAAAATTTTTAAAGGGTTTCTCAATGATTGTAGCACCACTGAAGAGGTTAATAAGGAAGAATGTGAAGTTTGAATGGGATGATAAACATCAGGAGAGTTTTGACAAATTGAAAATGATGCTAATGAAAGCACCTATCCTTATTCAACATGAATAGGGGAAGGACTTTGTTGCTTACAATAATGCATCGTATAATACACTTTGTTGTGTACTGATGTAAGAGGGTATGGAAGTAGCTTATGCTTCTAGGAAGCTAAAGCTATATGAGAGGAATTATCCTACTCATGATCTGGAGTTGGTTGCAATTGTTTTTGCATTTAATATTTAGAGGCATTATCTATATGGTGGAAAGTGCTACATTTACACTAATCATAAAAGTTTGAAATATCTCCTCATTGAGAAGGAGTTGAACTTAAGGCACTGGTGATAGTTAGAATTGATAAAGGATTATGATTACCTGATAGAATGTCACTCGGGGAAGGCTAATGTACTTGTATATGCATTGAGAGTTTATGGTGACAATAAGAGTAATGAATGTTAGATTGGAGTACAAAGAGAGAGATGCCATCTTAGCCAAATTACATATCAAGCCCGATTTTAAAGAGTAGATAAAAAAGGCATAAATACAAGATGGATAGCTGACACAGATAATAAGTAAAGTCAAAGAGCGGAAGACCATTAGATTTGAGCTAGGAGAGGATGGATGTCTATATTACCATGGCAGGTTATGTGTACCTAATACAGATGACTTGAGAACACAAATTTTGAGAGAAGCATATGAAGATCACTATTCCATGCATCTAGGTAGTATAAAGATGTACTTAGACTTAATGTCTTATTATTAGTGGTCAAGGATGAAGTATGACATAACTAAATATGCAGCCCAGTGCTTGATATGTCAAAAAGTAAAGACTGGGCATCAAGTTTCTTTTGGATTATTATATCTAATAGCAATGCCAAAATAGAAATGGGAGAAAGTTACCATGAATTTTGTGATAAGATTACCACTAACTAGGAACAAGTGTGATGTTATATGGGTGATTTTAGATAAGCTGACCAAGCCAACACATTTTATTCTTATAAGGATGGACTGCTCCTTAAAGAAGTTGGCATGATTGTACATTGATGAAATTGTAAGACTCTATGGTGTGCCAATAGCTATTATTTTAGATAGAGATCCTCGATTCACTTCTAGGTTTTAAAAGAAGCTACATAAATCTCTTAGTACTAGACTGCCATACAGTATAGCATTTCACCCTCAAATAGATGGGAAATCAGAATGTGTGATACAAGTATTAGAAGATATGTTATGGAGCTATGGAATAGAGTTCAAAGGTAGTAAGGACCAGTACTTGTCTTTGGCTATATTTGTATATAATAAAAGTCATCAAGCTAGTTTTGGCATAGCACCCTATGAGGCATTATATCGTAGAAGGTGTTGAACTCCTCTTTGTTTCAGTGAAGTGGGTGAAAGCAAGATTATAGGAATTAACTTGATCAATGAAGCAGAGGATAAAGTCAAGGTTTTAAAGGAGAGATTGAAACTACCATTGATCAATAGAAAATCCATTGCTAATTTGAAAAGAAGGGATATAGAATATGAAGTGGATGAAAAAGGCTTTCTAGAAGTATTGACGTGGAAAAAGGTACTTAGTTTTGGCAAGAAAGGAAAGTTTAGTCAAAGATTCATTATTCCCTAGCAGATTATAGAACAAGTAGTGCTAGTAGCATAGAGGCTAGCCTTACAACCTGAGTTGTAGCAGATCCATGATGTGTTCTATGTATCGATGCTAGGTAATATAGATCTGACCCATCACATGCGATACCTATAGAAGAGATCTAAATATAGCTAGATTTAACACATAAAGAAGAACCAGTTTAGGTTCTAGCTCGAGAAGTGAAGCAGTTGTGGAATAAAACCGCACCACTTACTAAAGTGTTATAAAAGCATTATAACATAAAAGAGGCTATGTGGGAAGGTAAGGAGCAGATAAAGGCTCAATATCCTCACTTATTCTCCCCAGGCAATTTCGAGGATGAAATTTCATAAGAGGGGAAATATTGTAATGCTTATATATTAAGATATATGAAAAGTACCTTCGAGACTAAAAAGTGTGCTTGGGGAGTTGGAAGAACTTTACAGGGCTCAAGCAAACGCATACTAGTCATGAAACTTTGACAGTTTAGAAAATGGGTAAAATAAATTAATTTTAAAATTTAATAGAACTAATAATTCATTTTAGGCTATAAGATCGTGAATTGTAGTCTTAGATGGACCTAAGCTGAGAATTATGTAGGATGTGCCCAAACAGACCTAAAAATATCATAACCTATAGGTCAAATATTTCACTAAGCTCAATGGTGAAGGAATTTTATTTTTCTAAGGTCGTTTGATAATTTTTTAGAATTTCCTGATTTTTTTGAGAAATTAGTTAACCAATTTGCAAATGGAATTTTTTCTTCAAATTTTACGAGGCCCTAAATAGGCCTCATTGAAGATTTTTAGAACTAATGTAATGATTTTTAGAGGTCTAGATGAATTGTTAAAATTCCCCAAAGTTACAACTAAAAATTGAGGTTTTCAAAGCGTTCGGATGCCACATGTCACCACCTAAGGTACCTATGCAAACATTATATAAAGCTTAAGCCATATGGACATTCCACTTTGAAGCCAAATCACCATCCACCCACCTCACCTCCTTCACCCTCTCCTCTCTTTGGGTGATGCCATGGCTGCATAAAGCCCCTCATTCTTTAGTGTTTTCTCCATCAATTCTTTAGCAAATGATAACTAAAAATTAAGAAAAATAGGTAAGAAATGGTTTATGAAGCTTGTGGACACCATAGTCATTCATAGAGATTGAGAAAATTCACCAAAGGTTAAGTTATATGTGTATCATGGCCTAAAATTCAAAAATAGTGTAAGTGATTCTTTCTTCCTTTTTATTTTAGTTTCAAGTAGTCCCCTCAAATATAAAAATAACCATGCCTTTAGTTTTTAAATTGGTGTTGTATAAGAATTTTGAGGAATTTTCTAAGTTGGAATGTGGTTATGTAGGTGTAAGGCATTTAGGTGAGCAGGAAGGGAATTAAAGCTTCTAAGATGCAGGAAAGGCCTTAAATTTGATATAGGTGTCTGAATTTGATAAAATTGCAACATGCCATGACGTGTGTGAATGTAAATTGTCATGTAAATGTGGAAATGGTGATTTGCTCATGTAATAGCATGGAAATGTTGGTATAGGCATTGTATAGTGTCCTTTGTATGTGATTATGATGAATTGGATGTGAATTTTGTGAGAAAAGTTAAGGTAGAGTCATGGATTCATTTTGGTCACGAGGTACTTATGGCTTGGCATGTCATGAAAATGACATTATGGCATGTGTTTATGGTAAAAATGATGGAAATTAGTATGTATGGATGACATGTATGTGTAATTAGTGGGAAAAATGCATGTGTGTGCATGATTATGGTATGGCTAAGAGATATGTGCATAATGGCATGGCATAGCATGGCATCTATGGTATGTCCTATATACACGTAGGTGTATGGTGGAAATTTGTCGTGTGATGTGTATCTATTGTGAAATGTGAGAATGTGCATATGTGTGACCATGTTCATGCATTATTTGAGAAGTATGACATAATGGCATGTATGGTATGTATGTGTGACATAATATATGATGTGTGCTAATGGTATGACATGATAAGCATGAAATGGGTGTGAACATATAAATGAATGTGGTATGATGTATAACAAATATTGATAATGAAAATGTGTCTATAATTTGGGGTAAGAAATGGTTTATAAATGGCATGAAAAGATTCGTGTGAATTGGACTAGAAATGCAACCCAAAATAGCCTAAAAAGCCATGTGTAATTTGGGCATTTAATGTGAATAATTTAATTAAAGAATTTATGATTAACATGGTTGGCTCATGACCATGAATGAAATGAGATTATATATGGCTTATAATGGCATGAAACAATGGCTTTAAATGGCATGAGGAAATGTCTAAAGAATAATGGCAATTGGCCTACAACTGCCTACTAGAAATTGACAATGACCATAACTATACAATGGAAAAAATGAACAATTAGATTTAACATGTAATTAGGACCTAAAATGGACACATAATAGGACTTGTAATAATGGCATGACATAAGTATAATAAAGGAACCTAGAACTATTAGAAAGTTAACCTATAACTATCTTTTAGAAATGGACCAATAACTGCATGGTATAAAAAGTGACCTATAATTCTCTGACTAAAAATTAACTTTTAATAATGGCTCATAACTATGTATCAATCACTTCAAAATAATTTAAATATATGATTTATAGTGGAATGAAAATAATTAAGACAGAATTTGCCCATTAGTTAGACACCTACTAGATGGGTTAACCAATCAACTAGGGGTTTTACTGCTGCTAGAGGTACTGGTCCTCTAGGACTTCACTAGTATGATAATATAGGTAGGTACAACTATTGAGGTCTGGATGATTAAGCCATTGCACTAAGTCAGTAAAGTGTTTAAGCTTCACTAGCTAAGCCATTGCATAGTATGATGTTGATATTTTTGTCTAGTGTAGGTAGATCCCTATTATCAGACAAGGTGGGTGCAGCCATTGAGGTCTACAAGCTGGGCCATTGTACTATGATGGATTGATGATATAATGATATGATGACATTTTTATTTGTTTTGTACTAAGGAGTTATAGGTCCTAACTATCAAACCGAGTCGGTGTAGCAATTAAGGTTTGCTAGTTGACCCACTTCCCTAAGTAGGTGTAGAGACTAAGGTCCAAAATATGGGCTAATGGACAACATTTATTTCCTTTTTATCTTATGTTGTCCTTTACCCAATCTATA
>CANXYI010765306.1:0-14482 GCA_948208565.1 Hura crepitans | reverse complement strand
AAAAGGGGATTATTTAATTAAAATTCTATGAGCTGATGCTTTATCTTTTTATTTTTATATTTAGGTATTATCCATACTGTAGACACCTGACCCTGACCAATGATGATAACCAGAGATAGCTCTTGAGCACAGTACAAAAATCCTTTGAGACCTAGGTTCGCATGGACTAACATCCTTAAATACTTGGTTTGCATGAACTAACTATAGAAGCAGGTTAGGACTCGGCCCATGAAGACCACAGACCATCACTTTAAAAGCCTTGGTCTGTACGGACCATCAAGAATAAGTCTGCACAGACTTACCGATAGAAATAGACTCTGGATTTAAACATTGCCTGTTTAGTCTAGGAATCAAAATTCAAAAGGGATTAGGACTTCCTTCTGACGAAAAGGGGTCGAAAAACCTAGAAAAGAAATATAAATACTTCTCTTCAAGGAGAAAAAAGGGGTTTAAAAAAAGACATACACTAAAAAACAATAATTACCATGATTCTAGCAACAGGAGGCATTAAAGCTTGGTGAGGCTTGTAACAAGGAAGAATTTAACCATTCTCACGTGCATCAAAAGGCTTTTGTGCTAGTGCTCAAGGAGATTCTTTTACACAAGTAATATCTGAGGTCCATGAATGAATTTTTTGTCTCTTTTATGAGCCAATGATCTCTGAGATGATCTATTCATGAGGTGATATCTTGTTATCCCCATTCTCATTGATGATGAGTAGGCTAATCATATTAGACATGTAAATTGTGAATTTGATGTCCATAGTTAGCATTAGGCATGCCATGAGAAGTCAATTTCATTGTATAAATCTGACTTTATACGAAATTAAGTTCGCATGGACCTAGTATCTTTGAAGGCAAGTAATTATGTTAGTCCACACGGCCTTATTGTATGTATGTTAATTAGGTTTGGTAGTCCACACGAAACTCTTGTCATCAGGGTCACACATCTGCACATTGATAATTTGTATTATAATCCCTCGTTATGCCTTACTGCCGTGATTTATAATCTATGGTATATCTATATTAAATGTGTTTATGATTTTGGTGTTTATTTGCATGTTAATGTTTTAGATCTAACTTAATTGGCTTTAATGTTTTTTGAGTTAATGATTGGATTTCACACTGGAGTAGAAGTATGAAACAGACTTAATCTTTCCTTGGTGAAGGTCCATATAGACTAAGCATCATTACCCCTATGTCCGCACGGACCGGACGATGTTGAAGCAAGCCAATTTTAGGACCTTAGCTTATTCCTTTGGTTTTGTACTATCTGCACTTATTTGCTTCTTTTTAGGTTGTAATAGCTAGTAAATAACTTGTGTTCCACATTTAAAATTTAACTTTCACATCAAACGATTTTATACATAATTAATTGGTGTCTTCTAACGGATTTGTATTTTCTTAACCAAAAGTCACATGGAAAATGTATTTTAATAAAGGCCAATCTCCTAGAGATAGGAGTTGGGCAATTACTACCAATTCCTATGGAATTACGGGTAATTGTCAGGTCAAATAACAAGCAATTAATAACCCACTTTATGGATGTACAATTTACTTTATTGCATTCTTTAAATACTGTAATTTACTTCCATACATGCAAGGTGATACAATTTAAATTAAGAATAATGTATGCTTAAATGATAAGGGATTGATAAACATTACAATATATATAGACGACATATTATTAGGGCATGAATAAGATTTGAAATTCTGAACCTTTCTAGTACAGAAGATCAGAGGTCCTAGTGTAAAGGCCAAGTGGTGACTCCACTAATCACTCTCATCCCCGGTAAAAATATCATAATCTTTACAGTGTGGTTATTAGTTTGTTGAGCATACTTAAGGCTAATAATCATAAGGCAAGATTAGGGAAATATATATGTGATATATTTACATCAAGTGTTGAGGACCTAATGATCAGTAGTTGCATATGATATATGATGCCTACCATTTAGTTAAAATTTGGGCTTATTGGGTATATCTAAGGCTTTAACCTTAACTAAAATGGACATTGATCCACTAGGAGAGCTTCTAATAGGCTTTCTCAAATCAGCTAGTCAAGGCTATTGATTTGTAATAAAATAGTGAGAGTAATGCATGACTTTTAAAGACCTTAAATTTGCTACATACATATACATAATCATACTCTGACATGCTTTTATTCTTTATATGTAGTATCTATACCATAATATCTTCCAATTTAAATTTGTGATCCATACTTGAGACCAATAAGCTTACTGGTTCTAATTACATAAATTAGCTTAGAAACTCAAAAATATTTTGAGGAGTGAAAAGCTAGCCTATGTAATTGAGAAGCCAGTACCCACTATCCCTATTGATGATGCTTCTACTGACATGCAACAATCATATTTGAAGCATATGAAGGATATGGACATTGCTTCATGTATTATGCTAGCATATATATCTCCTGAGCTACAGGAATAGCATGAGCATATGGATGCTCCAACCATTCTTCTATATCTCAAATAATTATTTAAGCAACATAGTAGAATTGAGAGATATGAGATCTCAAAAGTCCTATTCCATTACAAGATGGTAGAAGGAACTTCAACCACCTAGCATGAGTTAAAGATGAATGGGTACATAGAGCATTTGGCAGCTTTGGGATTTTTAATAGATGTAGATTTAAGTATAGACTTGATTCTACAAAGTTTGCCTAATAGTTATTCAAGTTGTGTGCTAAACTATCAAATGAACAAGATCACATCAATAATCCTTAAGCTAATTAATTTGCTTAAAATTGCTGAGGATGTTGTTAAGAAATAGAATTCCAAAGCAGTTATGGTTGTCAGTTTATCTTTTTTTAAGGATAAGAAAAAGAATAAGAATAAAGAGAAGACAATTGGTATCCAAAATGGGATTGGCAAGAAGAAAGGAAAATAAGCTATTGTTACCCCTTCAATTGCTAAAATGAAGACTGCCATAGAAGGCATATGCTTCCATTATAGAAAGATTGGGCATTGAAGGCATAACTGTAAGGACTACTTAGAGTCTCATGAGAAGGAGAAGCAAGAAATTGCTTTAACTTTAGGTATTAATATTATTGAAATTAATACTTATACTATTATTGATAACCAATCATGGGTATTGGATACCAGATGTGGTTCTCACTTAGTTTCTTCTTTGTAGGGACTAAGGAGTAGTAAAAAGGTGGAAAAGGGAGATGTGGACCTATGCATATCAAATAGAGCAAGGGTTGTTGCATTAGCTATAAGGATATATCATATTTCATTACTTTTGGCCTTGTATTAATTTTGAATAGTTGTTATTATATCCCTTCATTATCTAAAAACATTATATCAATTTCTTGTCTTCTTGAACAAGGTTTTAATGTTTCCATTAATAAAAACAAGGGTTGTTCTATTTACTTAGATAATGCCTTTTATTGTTTAGGTATAATACAAATTGGAATTTATGTTTTGGATAAAGGAAAGGAAATATATAATGTTAATACCAAGAGACTCAAGTCAGATAACTTAAAGCCATCTTATTTATGGCATTATTTTCTTGGCCATATAAATGAGACATGCATGACTAAGTTACATAAGGATAGTAGCTTAGGATCATTTGATTATGAATCACATGATACATACAAATCTTGTTTATTAATTTTGA
Organism: Hura crepitans; assembly: GCA_948208565.1. Classification (NCBI taxonomy): domain Eukaryota; kingdom Viridiplantae; phylum Streptophyta; class Magnoliopsida; order Malpighiales; family Euphorbiaceae; genus Hura; species Hura crepitans. The sequence continues at coordinate 10,844 of CANXYI010765306.1, read as the reverse complement.
ACATTTGTTATTATGTCCCTTCATTATCTAAAAACATTATATCAATTTCCTATCTTCTTGAACAAAGTTTTGATGTTTCCATTAATAAAAACAAGGGTTGTTCTATTTACTTGGATAATGTCTTTTATTATTTAGGTCTAATACAAATTGGAATTTATATTTTGGATAAAAGAAAAGAAATATATAATGTTAATACCAAGAGACTGAAGTTTGATAACTTAAAGCCATCTTATTTATGGCATTGTTTTTTTAGCCATATAAATGAGACATACATGACTAAGTTACACAAGGATAGTAGTTTAGGATCATTTGATTATGAATCATATGATACATACAAATCTTGTTTAGTAAGGAAGATGATGAAGTCACCTTTTACTAGAGAGGGTGAGCATGCAAATGAGTTATTGGAACTCATACATACAGATGTGTGTGGCTTAATGACAACACATGCATGTGGCGGTTTCTTATACTTCATTACCTTTATTGATCACTATTCATGATATGGGTATTTGTACTTGATGAAGTACAAGTTTAAAGCTTTTGAAAAGTTTATTTCAAAAACAAGGTTAAGAAACAACTTGGTAAGAGTATTAAAACACTTTGATATGATTAAGGCAATGAATACTTGAGTCAAAAATTACAAGTCTATCTGAGAGATAATGGCATTTTGTCTTAATGAACTCTTCCTATACACCACAACATACTAGTGCATTTGAAAGGAGAAATTGAATCCTATTAGATATGGTTTAATCTATAATGAGTCTTGTAGAATTACCTAAGTCCTTCTAAGGTATGTATTAGAAATTATTGTTTATATTTTAAATAGAGTTCCTTCAAAGTCAGCTAGTGTTACACCATATGAGATATGGTATAGCAAGACCTTATTTTTTTACATATCAAGGTATAGGGATGCCTTGCATATGTGAAAAGAATACTATTAAATAAGCCTAAGGCTAAGTCCAACAAGTGCTTATTTATAGGATATCTGAAGGAAACTTTAGGATATTACTTCTATCATCATTTAAAATAAAGGTGTGTGCTCTAAAGCATGTAATCTTTTTAGAGAAAAGATAGTGGGAGTAAAATTGAACTTGATAAAGTTTAAGATCCATAAATAAAAGTAGATCAACCGATTGATCCCAATTCTATTACTCATAGTGATGAGATAATAAAAGAACCTATAGATGCAAAAGATTTTAGATGATTTACCAGGGTCAAGATTATTCAAGAGAGATATGGATTTCTTATGGACTAGGACAAGAAGGTGACCATAGTAGAAGATCATGAGCCTACAAGTTATAAGGAGGTTCATAAGAGTTCAAAATCAGACTTATGGCTCTAGGCCATAAAATTTGAAATGGATTTTATGTATGATAACTAGGTATGGACTTTGATTTATCCACCTAAAGGGATAAACCCCATTTGGTGTAACCAGATCTTTAAAAAAAAGACTGGCATAGAAGGTAATGTGATTCCCTATAAAGCTTGATTAGTAGTAAAAGGCTATCATAAAAGATAATGAATTAACTTTAATGAGACCTTTTCTCTAGTTGTGGTGCTTAAATCTACTCAGATTATACTTGCCATAGCTGCTCATTATGATTATGAGATTTGGCAAATAAATGTAAAGACAGCTTTCCTTAATGAAAAATTGTCAGAGGAAGTGTACATGACACAACCTAAAGGTTTTACATTTAAAATGGCAATCAAGTTTGCAAGCTTCAAAGATCTATTTATGGATTAAAGCAATATTCTAGGAGTTAGAACATCTATTTTAATAAGACAATTAAAGAGTCTAGTTTCTCATAAAATATGATGAACCATGTGTTTATAAGAAGGTTAGTAAAAGTGCAATCATTTTCCTCTGTTGTATGTATATGACATACTACTAATAAGAAATAATGTCTTTACCCTCCAGTTAGTCAAGATTTGGCTAAGTAAATAATTCTCTATGAAATACCTTAGAGAAGTGACCTATATCTTGAGGATCAAGATCTACAGAGATAGATCCTGAAGGTTACTTAGTCTTTCACACTTTAAGTACATAGATAAAATGCTAAAAAGTTTAGCACGGATCTCTCTAAAAAGGGATTTGTTTCTATATTGCATGGAAAACAACTTTCTAAATTATGTCTCTCAAGACACAAGAGAAGAGAGAGTATATGAGTAAGATTCCATATGCTTCAGCTATAGGATCTATCATGTATGATATGTTATGTAGGAGACCTAATATATCTTTCACTTTAAGTGTCATGAGTAGATTCTAATCCAATTATAGAGAGTAACGTTAGATGGCTATTAAGAATATCCTTAAGTACTTGAGAAGGGCTGAGGATTTGTTCTTGGTATATAGAGAAGGAGATCTATAGGTTAGTAGGCATACTAATGCCAACTTTCAACTCAATAAGGGTGACTATTTGTTTGGAAGAGTTTTAAATAGAATATAACTATGGATTTTTCCATTGAGGCCAAGTATATATCAACTTTTGATATAGCCAAGGAAGTTGTTTGCATCAAAAATTTCACTTTTAAACTAGGAATGGTTCCAAGCATTACTGATCCAATACCTTTGAATTATGATAATAATAGGGCAATTGTATGAGCACATAAACTACAGTCTCATTAATGATCTAAACATGTTCTTCAATGCTACTATCTAATCAAGAAGATCATTGGTAGACAAGATGTAAAGATTAAAAGGGTCCCCATAAATCATAACATAGTTGATCCTCTTATGAAGGCACTATCACAAAAGAAGTTTGATCAACATGTAAAAGCTATAGGTATTAAGTACATGGGTGATTAGCTCTAATGCAAGTGGGAGATTATTAGATATATGTCCTAGAGCACATGTAATAGGGTTGTATTCATGTATTTAAACCTTGTGAATTAATGTAAAAAGGAATTTCTCTTTATATCATGGTACTTTTATATATTACTTATAATTTTCTATAATGTCTTAAACCATTTTATAAAGTCCTTAGCGTGAAATCATAATGCAAACAAAATCATGAAGTGTTCATGATATGAGATTCGTATTGCATGCAAATGGGATATACCTAAATATCCTTGATCATAGTATTAACAAGTTGGGACATTGTTAACATGGATAGATTAACATATATTATACTTCTTGATTAGATCAAGCAGTATTTCTCATAAACTATAAGTATAACGATGCTTGAAACTAACATGTTGATGCTTACTTGGTAAGTAAGTACATTGAAGACCCACTATAAGATCTTCACATGGACACTTAATCAATGTTAATGAAAATATCTCATAATATTAATGGTGCAAGTATCCTTAAACTTGAGATTACTAACTATCTTAAATATGAAATGACATACTTTGACTCTAAAGCTTTTACTTCTAATAAAAAGTATACATAACAAGGTGCTTAGGTATATATACTATGACATATTAACTTAGGGTAGTAATTAATAAAAGATTAACCACCCCAGATTATAGTGGGGAGTTCATCTCATAATTCTGATGGTAATCTTTATTTAGGAATCTTTGGCCAAAGTAAGATGATAGGTGTGAATGGGATTCACAAAATTATTAAAACAATATGTCCACATCTTAATTATACATACTTAGTGAAGCTTTAAGTTAACATAAGTCCGTACTCTAAACTAGATGGGATAAAAGATGGCAAAAAGAGTTTATTACACTATAACTGTATATGGAAGGGTTAAGTCAAACCACTTGACTTTATGACATTAGTGTAATCATGATATATGGCTAGATGCCTCTCTTGACTTATGCATTAGTAATATATCAATTGGAGAACTGATATTGATTCAATGAGATTGAATTTATATAGTCCTAGTTGGATTGGGACTTTATTTCATTAAAAGCTAACAAGCTACCTCGAAAAATTATTGGGTCACACACTAAAAGAAAAGAAAGGAGATTCAATGAGACTAAATGTTCTAATGATATGAGAAATAACTAGAAGATAAATTAAGAAGAAAAAAAAAGCAAATAGGTGGGGCTTTCTTGCTGATGACTGGTCTAAAATTAGGGTTTTTGGATTTAGGCTTTATTTAGTCCAATATATGTTTATTCTTATATCTAATTTATTTTAAGCTTTTAAAGAGTTAAAAGAGACTTAAATTAGACCTATTATTTAATCCTAAATTGAGCCTAGTAAAGTCGCATAAGATTAATGAAAGTGGGGCAAAAGATATGGCGTATAGGGCCTCTTTAAGCCCTATGTGCAAAAGCCTTTAACTGAGCCCAAATGTTAGGCTAGTTTTTAAGGCTTTTAAGTTAGCTTTTAATTATTAAAACCTAACCTTATTATGGTTGATTAATAGTATAAAAGGCTTTTATACATTAGCATTCACATGTATTCTTTGTTGACTAAAGAACAAGTATAGAATAAGCTAAAACACTAATATTTTCTTCTTTCTTCATCTGCATAAAATCCTTACTAGCACCTAGAATTTTATGTGCTCTTCTCTTGATCGTTTCTTATGTGGATTACCTTAAAGGTGTTCCTAAAAAAGATCACTATGGTTTGTGAAAACTCGATGTGAAGAGCACTAGAAAGGAATAGGTTATCATCATTAAATGGTAAACAATTAAACACTACTAATATATCATTTCATGTGAAGAATTTTAAATCATTCGAGTCTATAACCATTGCTAGTTTTTCTTAAAATTTTAAATTTTTCACTGCATTTGATAGAGAAAAACCAACACTTTATAAGTGTCCTACAACATACTTAAACTTGCAAACTTGCGCCTATTATCCCCTTAGCTTTGGTAAAAAAAAAAAACCTATGATCTATATAAACTTGTCAAATATGTACCTATTATCGCTTTGAATAAATTTTTAAGTCAAAATTCTATTTTATTGTCATAAGTAATTTAAGGAGGTAATAAATGCATTTTTGTTTAGTTTAAAGGGGCAATTGGTTATTTTTATTAAGTCTAGGGGTATTATGAGTCATAAAAAAGATAAGGTATGCAAAATGAATATTTTTAGTGAAGTTTGAGGGTGAAAATATGTATTGTCCCTTTTTATCTTAATATACATTAAGTGTAACTAGAAATTTAATTGAATAACAATTAGATTTAAGATATTTTTTTTATATACGAGATATAATAATGTGGAGAATTAATTCTTTATTACTTGAAAAAATTGTTAACTATATTAAATGAGCAGGATATTAGGTAGAAAATTAAGATGATTAATTGTAGTTGATATGGTTGCCTTTTATGATTCTTTTTTAAATATTTGTACAACCTCTATAATAGTACCAATGAAAATAAAACATGCATTCTCTTTAAGTTCAACTTGATACAGAGACCTAAGACTCTATTAAAAGCCCAAAATAAAAAAAAATTGCTTTTAGGTGCAGTAAACCCTAAAAGTGTTATTTTAGTAGTTTCATACTTGAGGCTTATTTTATTTCTCACTACCTATCAAAGGATTGTTAAAACCTCATTGTTGGCCAAATCATCAACTCCACTCACAATCCGTCAAGCATGTGACTCCAGTGTGCCTACCAATTCCATTACGCACTAGTGTATAAAGCTCATTGTGTTACTATTTAGGTGGGTATGAGCTAGTTAACTAGTCCATTATTGATTTTTCAAGTGTAATCTATTACAATTAAGTTTTCAAAATAAAAATGGCAACTAGTCTATTAATGATAAGTTAACCATTAACCAACAGTTAAATATTGAAAAACCATCACATTATGAGGAAGAAAGCTCACAACAAGAGTTAGGAATGGCCACTCATTGCAAGTCAAGAATTAATGAAGTTTTTGTAAGCGTTTTAACCTAAGATAAGGATTGAGTCATTGATCATCAAAGAAAGTGATTTATAGTTGACACATAATAATCATATGCCTAATAATTAGTGTGCATTCTCCATATTATATAGTAAAACTATGATTTTATAATGCAATGCAATATTGTTAGATTTTAAGATTTACATCATGTATATATACAATATAATAAAAATAAAATTAAATAATGAACTCATAATAAATCATGATATGGAATATTTAATAATGTAACTACTTCAATATGCATCCTAACCTTTATGTAATTGTATCATTTTTTATATATGACTTGGAAAATATGTTAACTACTTGAAAACATGATTTCAATAACTATTATTATCCAAAATCATGTGAGAAAAGATTGAAAAAGAATTTATGATGAATGAAAAAGATACTTAATATATTTTAATGAGAAAACATGATTTATTGCAATATGAAAACATGATGTTTATAATGAATAAAACATGATACGGCCTATGATGCTTCAAGCAAACAAATGAATTTAGAATGAAGAAATAATGAATTTATGGAAAATTCCTCACGTAGACAAGATGAACTCTCTCAAATAATTTTTAACTTTCACAATATTCTAAATTCATTAATTCAAAATATTTCTCAAGAACTAGTTAAAGCTCTCAAGAAAACACTCTCTCTTCTCTTAAAAGAATGAGTATCACTTGAATTATTTCTCTCTAGTGAGTGGAGGGATATAAGCTATTTATAGGTATTAATTTGAAATTTTTGAACCCTTTTTTAACTTTAAATAGGAAGTTTAGATCAATCAAAAGTTATATGACATGTTCCTGGTTAGATTCTAAGTCTATGAAAGCACAAAAGTAGAGTGGGAATCAAATTTTAACTTTCATAATTAGATTCTAAGGAATACATCCATGTAATAAATGAAACCACCATATAGTGGTTTGAACTGATGTGCAATGGTCCTCCCACCATGTATAACTTTAGTAATATGGTAGATTTAAGGTAGGCCCACTCAATTTCGATCCTTGGATTTTTCTTATATGACCACCTAAAGGCCAATTCTATGTCTCACATGCATTTGTCGATTATCTTAGACTTGTTTAGACTCTTCTCTTGCTTTTAACATAAAAAATAACCATTTTACTCTTGTGTTTTCCCAAATTGAATTAGGCTATACAAGCCTTATCAAAAATACATAAAAATTAATAGTATTTTCCATATGTTGTATGGTGGATGCATAAATGTACAAGAGACTAATATGGTACTTAATGGGTCGTGATGTGTAAATTATCTTGAATGTAGTGTATAGTTCATATGTACATATATTATAAGCATAGAGGACTAGTATGATGCATGGATATGTGATGAGCTAATGTATAAGAGGTGATTTTTTGAAAAAATGATACATGTTGATGCTCAATGTATAGATGTATGACATCCTCGAGTTATGCAAACTATTTTTGATGTTACGTATTATGCATGATATGCATATGGGATAACATCGAAGACAATTATAGGCATGATGTAGGACTAATGATGCATGCCATGTATGTTCGCTTAAAATACAAATGATCTTACAAGCCAAGATGTAAGCTAATGTATGTTATACCTATTCATAAAGTGATTCTAATGATACATGTCATGTGTAATTATATGAATGGCCTTACAAGAGTCTATACGAGGTATTGATACCTTATATACATATGGTTATATAAGGAGATATGAACACAATATGATTTTAATATGCACAATTGATACATAAATGTATGATGTTTTTAATGCGATACTAAATGTCAATTATCTCTAATCATAAGGGTTTAATAAGATGTATGCTAATGTGTGGAGACGTAATGCACCTATTGCTAAAAGGGTCCTAGTGATGTATAATTAATACATAATACAAGCTATGGCTACATGGTATACTCATTCTTGGAATGATTCTAATATGTCATGCATGTATATAGAAATCCATGTGATACATGATGTATACTAATGCACGAATGCATGATATCTTTATGCTTTGAAAAGATAAAAGCAAAATGTAAGGTAATATGTGATGCAAGGACATGTACAAATCCATTCCTAAAATGACTCTAATGAAACACACCATGGTAGGTTAAGTGACCTTAATGGTGTATAAATGAGAGTATAGGGTTGTAATAAACACACGATACAAAGTGATGTAAGATAATATGTAATGCATGAATGAAAATTAAGAGGTTAGTATAATACATACTAACATAACTACTCTAGACAATTCCAGTAGCCTATATAACATATGATGCATGACAATGCATAGATATATGACATATCTATGTTGGGTAAAATAAAATGGGGCATATGCTAAGATGATGTAGAGTATAGAGTGATTCTAATAGTGTGTGTTTTGCCTAGTTAATACATAAATGAACTTACGAGGGTTTATATTGCATTTTATGTATGTTAGTGCATGTATGCATGGTACAACTATACCTAAGTGACTTCTCATGATATATGATTACATGTATGTGTAGATACCCCACCTCGACCAAGAATGATAGCTAGAGATAAACTCTTTGAGTACAGTATAAAAAGCCATCAAGATATTAAGTCTGTACGGATTAACATCCTTAAATACTTGGTCCGCATGGACTAACTACAAAAGCAAATTAAAACTCGACCTATGAAGACCATGGATGACCACTTCAGAGACCTAGGTCTGTATAGACCTACTATTTCTATCTGCATAGACTAACTACAGAAGTAGATCAGAACCCGACCCATAAAGATCGCGGACCATCACTTTAGAAGCCTTAGTCTGCACGGATCATCAAGAATAAGTCTGCACAGGCTTATCAACAGAAATAGATTCTAGATTTAAACTTTGCTTGTTTAGTCCAGGAAGACGATCCTAAAGGGATGAGGATTCCTTCCAGACACAGGAGAAAATCCTAGAAGAGAAGAATTTCAAAAAAAAAAGAGGGGAGGGGCTGGAAAAATAACAGAGATTGAAAATCTATAAGTGCAACTACTGCAGCAACAATAGATGTAAGAAAGCCTGGTAAAATCAATTACAAGAAAGACTTTAACCATTCTCATTTACATCAAGAGGCTTTTCTATTTATGCTCTAAGAGACTTTTTCGTAACAAGTAATATCTGAGGTCCTCTTCTGTATTTTCTTACAAGCCGATGATCTCTGAGGTGTTTGGTTAATGAGATGATATCTTGATTATCCCCATTCTTATTGATGATGAGTAGGCTAATCTCATTAGATGTATGAACTATAAATGTCCATAATTAGCATTAATATGACATGATGAGTGTGATCCTTCTATGTAAATTTGATTAGGTCTGCACAAACTTAATATCTTTGAAGGCAAGTATCTATATTAGTTCGCATAGCCCTATTTGGATGCACGATAAGAGGCTTAATAGTCCGCGTGAACTCCCTATCATAAGGGTTAAAGGTCCGCACGGATGTATAAATGATGGTTTATATGGTAAACCTTTGTTATGTTGTTCATGATATGTAGTGTGTTTAGGATGAGCATGTTTATGATTTTGAATAATTACTTGTGTTAATGATTTAGATCTAACTAATTTGACTTGAATGTTTTTTAAGTTGTTGATGGCGTATCGCACTAGAATGGAAGTACGAGGTGAACTTAGCTTTCCCTTGTTCGAAGTCTGCATGGACTTATAGTTATTACCACCTATATCCGTATGGACTTACAATCCTTATCTCCTAGGTCCATATGGACTCGACGACATTGAAGCGTGCTAGTTATAGGACTGTAGCTTATTTTTTTGGTTTTATACCATTTATATTTATTTACCTATTTTGGTGTTGTAATAGTTAGTAAATAACTAGTTTTACGCGCCAAAATCTAACTTTAATGCCAAACTACTTATACAAAATCAATTGGTGTTTTTCTAATAAAATAGATTTGTATTTCCTTAATCAAAAGTCACATGAAAAATGTATTTTAATATAGGTTAATCTCCTAAAAATGGGAGTTGGACAATTACTGCTAATTCCTATGGAATTACGGGTAATTGTCAAGTTAAATAACAATTAATCAATAACTTGATTTTCTGGATGTATAATGTACTTATCATATATATTGCTATATTCTCTTATATACTGCAATTTACTTTCTATGCATGGAAATGTGACATAACTATTTTAAATATAATGCATGCTTGTTTGATAAGGGATTGATAAAAATTACAATATACATGGACAACATATTATTAGGGCATAAACAAAATCTGAAATTTCGAACCTTTTTGGTATAGAAGATCAGAGGTCTGGTGTAGAGGTTAGGTGGTGACTTCATAAACCACTCTCATCTCCGGTAAAAATATCATAATCTCTATAGTGGCGACTCCACTGGGGACTGAGAAATTTTAATCTGAAAGTGCCCAAATAATATGTCATCTAAATATTCTAATTTTTATCAATCCCATGCATTTCATTCTATATAAACTGTGTCTCTTTTACCCTGGATGGTGTTGCGAACCATGACTCCATTTTTCATTCAAGAATGGAGAAGTGCTAGCATATCCATCACTCACAAGCCTTGTACCTTCGGGTATATAAAAAGGTAAACTAATCGATCGATATTATCCTTGATTGGAAAGACCCATTAGGGGGACCTCTACTTATGGGAGCCAATAAGCCTTTTTACCAAACCATGAGCCCATAGAGTCAAGCTTAACAACTTCCGTTAGGTGGTATGACCCTAAGTGTGTGTGGTCACATTTATGATTGCTATGTGGACCTAATTACATTTAGCCTTATTTGAAATGGGGGCAAGCCCATTGTGCCTTTTATCTGGAATGGGCCCAACCTAATTTCACATCAAATAAGATATAAATGTCTTAAGGTCATCAATCTTGCTTGTGGTTTAAATACGAGAAGCTATTGGGCCTAATTAGGCCCATGTTTGAGCCTATGCATCCCTTGATGATGTTTAGGTAAGCCCACCTAGGAAGAATGGCTAAGACCACACGTGTGGGAGTGATAAGGTTGGAAGGATTGTTGCTTGTGTTTGTCCTCTAACATATTCATAGAC
>CANXYI010765220.1:0-16382 GCA_948208565.1 Hura crepitans | reverse complement strand
AGAATGGATAAAAATAAATTTTATGACTTTCATAGGGATGTTGATCGTGAACAGATGAATGTCATCAACTCAAAGAAGAAATAAAAAGACTAATTCAATGAAGATCAATTAAGAGGTTCATAGAGAAGGGAGATCCCAATGTCAGGCCCAGTTGTAAAGATAAAGATAGTCCAAGTAAGAAGCGGGACTTTGATGATGAAAAAGATCAACACAGGAGGAAGGACTCTCCCAAAAAGGCACGAATAGGAATTATACATATCATATTAGGTGGAAACATATATAGTGACAGTAACACAAAAAGAAAGCATTTAGGAAAGGGCGTATACATAACTAACGAATCAAAAGTCTTACATCTAGTATCAATCCCAGTGGAAGATACGAGAAGCATTAAAACACCTCATGAAGATACATTAGTGATACAAGCTTACATAGCTAATTTTTTAGTCAAAAGAGTCCCCATAGACAAAGCACGGTAAATTTACTAACATTAGAAGCATATGATAAAATAAAGCTACCTATAAAAGATCTTTAGCCTGTTCGGATGCCTCTCAATGGAATCGAAAGCACAATGGTACCTATTAAAAGCTCAGCCAACCTATATGTAGAGTTAGGAGACCAGCTGTAGACACAGGGTTTTTGGGGCTCCCGTGTTCGAATTGCCTAATAACGAAGAAAAGGACTAAGTTCCAAAGAATGAGGATGTTAACATCCAGTTCAAAGATCTCAAAGTTTTCTTTAAAAATTAAAAATAAAAGGTTTTTACCCGGCCCAAAAAATCTCACGGTGCAATAAGAAATGTAACGGCCAGTCCACCACATACACTATGAAGGGGTGTCCTATGCGGTACGGAATAAAATTTTCGAGAAAAATCAATTTTAAAAAAACAAGTTTTTGTTCTAGGGCAAAAGGATGTTGTTTTGGATATCAAAATGGCCATTTTCGCTTAGCTGAAATAAGTGTTTTCAATTCCCAATACGATGCCACTTTGCACATAGGTCTTGAAATGTTTTTCCTTAACGATTTGTGAAAATAGCCATTTTAACGGTAAAAACAGTCGTTTTCACGAAAACAATTGTTTCAAGGGGAAAAACGGCTGTTTTTCCCTTGAAAACTGCCATTTTTCCCCAAAACAATTGTTTTCTGCCTTCAACTTTATGTATAAAAAGTCAATTTCGTACTGTTCTAAGGGGGTCAACTTTTTTAGAGATACGTGCACCAAAATTAAAAAAACACTTTTCAAACACCGTTTCATATTTCTTGAAGGTTTCCTGCACAATTTTTATCCTTTTCGAGATCTTTTCCTAAAAGCAATTATACATGGTGAGTTGACCAACCTTTCTCCTTTTTCTTTTATTTTTCTTTGTTTTCCTTTTATACATTTACCAGTTAGATGTGATAATTTATTATCTATATACTATTGTTATTGTATTTATTTAATTATTTATTTTATTATTCTATTCATCTTTTTATTTTATTTCTCATACTAACATTGTAATTTTTTTGTGATCTGAGTTATTTGATTTATTGAAACTTGATTAACTTTTCTTTCTACTATTTCATTAAACATCGGTGAAGTAACCCTTTACTATTCTTTTATCTTTATTTCTTTTTTCTTTTTTATTGTTTTTATTTTGCTTTTTATTCTTTCTCTTTATTCTCTTTATTATTATTAATTTTATTTATTTAGATTGTATTTTAGGATGCTTCAAATGTAATTTTATTTTTATTCAGTTAAAATGTATTTTAAGTAATTACCATGGAATCTATTTTATTTTGATTATTTCCCTATATATTCCATGAATATTGTAAAAGGTAGAAAAAGATTTTTACACATTATAAAATATAATTAAAATCATTTTGTACCTAATTAATTAGTTTTTTTTAATAAAATGGGTTTTGATTTTTTCTTAATAAAAGTCATAATAACAAAATTTATTTTTGAAAATTGACATATGAGAACCAAAGTTCTCAAAATAAATAATTACTCGATTTCATGTATGGGATTCTTTAATTTTAAATGTTTTATTTATTTCTATAAGTATATCTTATTATTCCATGATGTGATATGTGATTTATTTCAATGCCTAAACCTATTTGAAGGAAATAGATAATATTATATATTTAAAACAGAATTCTATATTAACTTGAGATATAAATAAAAGTAGGGTTCTGAACCGCTCTGGTTTTGGCCCTACAAGGTATTTTCCAACTTTGGTTAGGTGGCAACTCCTACTTTGTGGTGCCCAACTCGCTCTTTTTGGGCCAACTAAATAGGAATAATTTAGGATTCCTCTAGTTTTTCTTCTCGTCTTTTGAGACTCAAGGAGTGAGATTTAGGGTGAGTCTTTAGTGATTTCGATCTAACTGGCCTCAAGAAAGGATGGATGCTAACACAAGAAAAAATTAAAAGTTTTTAAATGCAACTTCATAGTGGTTGACATGCCCTTCACTGATAATGTAATCTTAGGAAAACCAATGTTATATGTTACTGAAGTAACAATTTGCATAAGATATTTGGTCATAAAGATACCCAGCAATAATAGTGACATCACAATACATAGAGATCAATAAGCAGCTAGAAAATCATACATCACCACCATAAGAGAAGCTTTAGGGGAAAAACCATGTATCGAAAAAATGGAATGCTGCCACAAAGTCATGTCTACCAATGAGGTGATGAAAATAGAGCTAGCCGATGGAAAAGAAATATCTGTGGGAAATAAAATTCAATTAAGTACTAAAGATAGTATAGTGAAAGTTTTAAAAGAAAACATTAACACTTTTGCTTAGAAATCAAGTGATATCATAAGAATAAAACTTGAACACATGGTTTATAAGCTAAATGTCGATGCAAAGGCAATTGCAATTAAACAGAAAAAAAAGGAAGCATGCACCAAAATAAAGGAACTTTATCAAAGAAGAGATCAAATGTTTTCTAGAAACAAAAGCTATTAAAGAAGTCTAATTCCCTAAATGGGTCACAAACGTAATCCTTGTCTACAAAAAGAACACTAAGATGAGGATATACGTTGATTTCACAGACCTTAATAGAGCTTGCCCAAAGGATAGTTATCCATTACCTAGTATCAACCAGCTGGTCGACTTGACGGTTGTGCATGAAGTATACAATCTCATGGATGCTTTTTTAGGATACCAATAGATAGCAATGTTCGAATCTGATAAGGAAAAAACCAGTTTTGTCATTGATGAAGGCCTTTTCTATTATAAAGTCATACCTTTCAGTCTAAAAAATACCAGCACCACTTACCAATGGTAATTTCCTAGGATTCCTAATCAGCCAAAGAGGAATTGAAGCAAATCCAGATAAAATACAAGCTATTCTCGACATACATCCACTAAGAAATATTTGAGAAATTCAAAAATTAAATGGAGAATAATCACCTTATCAAGATTCATATCATGCTCAGTAAAAAGATGCCTCTCATTCTTTAAATGACTAAGAAAAGCCAAAAGCTTTGAATGGGATGATGAGTGTCAGAAAGTTTTTAAGGAATTAAAGATCTTTTTAAGTAATTCGCCATTAATGAGTAGACTAATTCAAGATGAGAAATTGTACTTATATTTATCAACTTCAAGAGAAACTATGGCCTTAGTTCTTGTGAGGGAAGAATCCGGGCAACAAAAACTTGTGTACTACGTCAGTCAAGTAATGCGCAACAAAGAAGCACAATCTTCCCAAATAGAGCAACTCTAACATGCACTAATGATAAGTGTCAGTAAGCGAAGGCACTATTTCAAAGCACACAATGATAGTCTGAATGGACTATCTAAGGAAAAAGATTTTGTAGAAACCAGACCTAGAAGGGAAAATAGTAAAATGGGCAATAAAGTTGCAATACAATGATGTATGATTTAAACCCAGAACAACCATCAAAGCACAGACATTCGCATACTTCATTATAGAATTTACAAGCAACGAAGATAACAAAAGAGAAGTACCATGAAGTAGATGGGAACTATATATAGACGGTATCGTTTTTAAGGACAAAGCAGAAATAGGCATTATTCTTAAAAGACCTCACAATATAAGCATCCAATGTGCCGTGAAAATGTTATTTAAAGCTTAAAATAATGTAACAAAATATAAAACACTTATTTAGAGTATAAGAATTGCAAAAAAAGTCAAACTAGAGGAATTAATAATTAAAAGTGATTCCCAATTGGTAGTTAATAAGATAAGTAAAAATTTTGAATCTGAGGAGGAAAATATGGCAAGATACTTGGCAAGGGCTAAAGAAAGCTTGAGTGGCCTTAGTTAGATCAGAACAACATGGACAATACAACAAGTCCTAAGAGAAGAAAATACTGAGGCCAATAGCAGGCTATTTGGTACTTAATAAATGAATGAAAATTGAAGAAAGTCATAGCCTAAAAGAAACCAAAGTACATCAAATATCCATAAAAACTGGGTGGATGAAAGATATAATACAATATCTTCAAGAAGGTAAGTTACCTAAGAATTAAAATATAGCCTAATGTGTCATTCGAAAAGTATTACAGTACTTGATAATAGATAGGAATTTGTAAAAAAAAAACATGTATACACTCTGGCTTAAGTGTATCACTAAAGAGGAAGGAAACTATATGATCGGGGAAATATATGAAAGGATTTTTAGTTCGTACATAAAAGCTCGATCAGTTGTTTGTAAAATATTATTGTCTGGATATTACTACCCCACAATGCTCAAAGACTCGAAAGATGTAATTCAAAAATGTCCTCAATGTCAAATTCATGGAAGAATAATAAGAAAAACATCTGTTATCTAATAACTAATTAGGATAAGTTGGTCATTCGATCAATAGGGAATGCAAATCATAGGACCTTTTCCAGCTATAAAAGCCCAAAGAAAATTCTTGATAATGGTGATAAAACCTTCTTAAAATAGATTAAAGTGAAGGCTATAGCCACAATAACTGCAAACAAGGTAAGAAACTTCACATGGAAGGAAATCATATGTAGATTTAAATTACCCAGAATAACCATAATTGATAATGGCAACCAATTTCACTCAGCGATATTCAGAGAATTTTGCAATAATCTCAAAATCGAGTTGAGATTCACTTCTATAGCCCATCCTTAAACTAATGGAATAATTGAAGTAACAAATCAAACTATCTTAAAAGGATTGAAAAAGAGGCAAAAACAAACTAAGTTGATAAATTACTGAGCATTATATGGGCATATCGAATGACTTCCTAAATGGCCATAGAAAAATTCCTATACTCATTAACCTACGAATCCCAATCAGTGATTCTTGTGGAAATAGGGATACCATTATATAGAGTTTACATGTTTGATGAAAATTCAAACAAAGAAGAATGCAAGATAGAGTTAGATATGGTGAAGAAACACAAAGAGATGGCTTCAATCAAAATAGACACCTATAAACAAAAAGTCACCAAATATTTCAATAATAGAGTAAAGTGAAAATAATTCAAAATAGGAGATCTAGTCTTAAGAAAGGTGGAAGTCCAGCAAGGTAATGCAGGGGTTGACAAATTAATGCCTCATTAGGAAGGTCCATACAGAATAGCAAAGGTAACCAGCTCTACAACCTATAAATTAGAGAGTATTATCAAAAAAGGAGTTCTAAGAAAATGGAATATCGATAATCTTAAAAGGTACTTCGTATAGCTATTCAGCTTGTAATTTAGTAGGCATAGGTTCGATGGATAAATAGTTTAATTGGACCAAAGATTAAAGAAATTATATATATTAATCCTATTTGTTATATAAGTTAACATTGTTATAAAATAAATAAGATAGATTTGTTAAAGTCCAAGATTGCAAAGAATAAATTAAAGCATAGGTCTTAAAAGACCAAATATTGCATAAAAAGTTGTTCAAATTAAAGCATAGGTCTTAAAAGACCAAAGATTGCATATAAAGTTATTCAAATTATAACATAGGTCTTAAAAGACCAAAGATTGCATAAAAAGTTATTCAAATTAAAGCATAGCTCTTAAAAGGCCAAATATTGCATAAAAAAGTTATTTAAATTAAAGTATAGATTTTAAAAGACCAAAGATTGCATAAAAAAAAGTAGCTCAAAGATTGCATAAAAAGTTGTTCAAATTAAAGCATAGGTTTTAAAGGCCATTGATTGCAAAATGTATGTCTTAAATGCCAAAGTTTGTAAAACAATTATTAGGTCTAGTGGACCAAAATTACACAAAATATTGCCTTCCGAACACAATATAAGAAAATAAAGATACATATAAGGAAAAATACCTTTTCATTAATGATGGCATCAAGATACAAAAAGAAAAGATAATCTCTTAAAGTAATACACACACACACACACACACACACACACACACATACACACACACACATATGATTCTTCATCAGTCCTAGAAGAACCAAAATTATCTACAGCTGGTGGCCTCTCTTCATCTTTATTTAGTAGTTTAAGAATTAATCTTAGAAGAACCAAAATTATCTACAGCTAGTGGCCCCTTTTCATCTTTATTTAGGAGTTTTAAATCTTTAACCCAGGAGAAGTTGATCTCCAAATGACTTTTTTAGAGTTTCGATAGGATGTGGAACTGTAAAGAGTTTGCAGCTCCTCTGAGTTCCAAAAATTTCTTTTTCTTTGGCCCCTTGATCAACCTGGCGACTAGCTTCTAGATCAATAATCTTTTTCTTCTTTGCTATTAAATCTCTTTCGAAGGATTTGTTTCAAGCTTCTAAATCAGATTGACTTTATATCTTCAATACCTATATCACAAATAAAACATCAAGAGAAGTAAGTATATAAACAAGGTTCAAGGAGAAAAATCAAGACTCATTGGAAATTGGTTTTAGTGGATGGCCTTTTGAAAGGTAGAAATAAGACAAAATCACCTTAGCAGAGAAAAGAGAGTTTTTGATGCTATTTAATAAGATAGCCTTATTATTTTGCATATGAACATACTAAGATGCAAAGTCTTTTACATGAATGACTCGTTCCATTTGATGGATTGGGAATTCTCCCTAACCCTTTTGTTTTTGAAAAATAACAATATTTCTTTCCAACCTTTAATAGAAGTGTTCATATCAAATAAAGATAAATTGGTTCGAGCAGTAAACTTTATGAAAGATTTATCTATTTTGTGAGAAAAATAGTAGAAACAGCTGAATAATTCAAGGGAAGGTGGAATTTGGAATTGAGTATAGACAACCCTAAAACACACTAAAATTGCCCAACCATTTGGATAAAGTTGATTTGAGGCAAAATTATAGGACTTTATAGTAGTCTCATTGAAAGGATGAAATGGAAGATAGAGGCCATACTCAAAAAAGAATTCCAAAGGAGCAATGAAATTATTAAAAGGGCCATCGATTATAGAGATATCCAGAAATGGTTTAATTATGATAGAATCAGTAGAAATTTCATATCGATTTCTAAAATTGGCAAGAGATTCAATGATGGACTTGGATATGTGACTAAAAAGTGTAATAAGCGCATCGTACTGGAAGAAGGAGGAGGAATAGCGAATCATGACTTTTTAAAAATATGAGCATGGAGTTGGAGTTTAAAAGAGTGGGTAATTTTTAAAGAATTAGAAGAAAAAGTTGAAGGGCTTGACATTTCAATATTAATTGGCTGATTACCTAAAGGAGACATTTTTTAAATGAGTTATATACTTACTCAGCAAAACGGAAGGGAATATATGAGGGATAAGGAATAGCAAAGTGAAGATTTAAAGGTAAAATGGCTTTTTACAGAAAGAAATGCATAGTAACGGGCATATGAGAGCCAAAAGATCACCTCAATAAAATGCAAAATGATAGCTATCAGTAATAAATGCAATTTAATACTAGTTATTGCAAATCGAAACTTCGAAGGGAGCAAATGATAATGCATATCCCACTTAAAGTAGGATTCCTATTAAGATAAACACTAAGAAAGGATATATACCTCACCAGCTGAGGAATTTGTGTCTTACATGAATACAAAAATTCAATCCCATAAGGATTGGGATGCTTGTTATAAAGATATAAGAGCCTATATAAAGGATCGAGATCCTATATAATGAGGCACACAATATAACTTTAACAAAAAGCTAAGGCTTTCCTTATTCTTGATCACCTAACTAACTTAGGCATCAGAGTGTTAATCCTGCGAAAGTCATTTTGTAGAATCAAACTTCATGCAACCATTAGATGTCTAATAGCCTAAATGGTAATTCAGACATGAAACTTAAGGTAATTCTAAAATTATCAATTATCATTATAACATTTTGTATATACAGTTAAGTCACTTTATCATAACTAAAAGTGGAAAAATTAGTAGCTAAATGCTTTTGCCATAATAAAGTATTTTGTAGCAAGAAATGGTGTAGCTAAAAGTTAGCTACATAATTTATAATTTTCATGGCTAACAACCAATATATATTACAATGTATCTAATCTTACTGTTGGCAAAATGTTAAAATATTTTGCTACAAAATAATATGTTTGTAGCAAAAAATTGATAGTTTTAGTTACATCATGTTAGTATACATGGTAATATTTTTTTAGTTACACATAATAAAATCCATAACTAAAAATTAATTTATAAGATATGATTATAATATTTTGATAGCTTAATTAAAATTTAAAGTGTATATAATCAAATAAATTTAATTAATTATTTTAAATGAGAACGGATTATGGCAATGACGATATTAGTTTAGCTATAAGTTTAATATATTCATAACCAAATACTAAATTTATGCTAAAAACAAGATTTTATTCATTCATATATTGTATGTATTTATTTTCATGACTATTAGTCTATATATTCTATCACTAGCTTTGCATATAATCAAATTTTTTCAATTTGAGATTTCAAACATTAAGAATGTTTTTCACTACATTTCCATTATTGATATAGCTACATACTAGTATTCGTCACTATTTTATATATTGTAGCTAATGTTAAAATAATGAAACTAATATTACTACAAAGGTTAAATATTTGTAGCTAAATAATTCAATTTGTCATAATATTTAATTGTAGCTAAAAATAGTAGCTAAAAGATTATTATTGCCACAATATTTAAAAATTGAAACAAAATTCTTGTAATTGATATGATTTATAAATTTTATAACTTAGTAATTTAATAAAATTTTATATAGTTATGAAAAATATTTTCTAGTGTTGGTCTCAAAGCACTTAAGAGGAAGGGGTTAATTGAGTGTTTAAAAATATTTTTGGAACAAAAAAAATTTATACTCTAACTACTTTTTTGGACATATTAGAAAATAATTTTATGGACAAAGTAGATTTCTAAATAGATTAGAAAAATAGTTTTTAGGATAAAGTGTAAAAATGTAGGATTTTTAAAACTTCTATTAAAAGTTTGGAGAAAATAACTTTAAGGCAAAAAGTTTTCTATTCGAAAATCAATTTCGAAGATCTTTAAAACTTTAGAAAATAAAGTTGCGGAAACATATTTGCAAACACGAATATAGGAGAGTATAGAAGAATAGCTTGCACAAGGATTTTATGGTGATTCGGCCACCCTAGCCCAGATCCACTCCTCAAGATAACAAACTTGATATTTTCTTTTCACTTAACTTTTTTGACTGGCAAGAGTAACGCTGCATACAAGTTTAAATCAAATCTACCCATACATTTTTTCCAATATAAAATATTGACAAAACACTTGCTAGATATTTTCAAGGATCTAATACACTTAAACCCAAAGATAAAAAAAATCTTCTACAAAGAAATTTTTTCCTCGCAAAGAAATTTATAGTAAAAACTATAATTAAACTTGAAAAAGGTTGTGTAAAAATGAAACACAATGTGTTGAAGTATAAAAAAACATTTAAAATAAGATCTCTTAGAGATAGAAGTTTTTCAACACATTTCCTTGATTTTTCTCAAGTAAAATAAGCCATATACATAGTTTTGAAATGTTTATGGTTGTTGGAAATCAATAACCAGCCATTAGAAACAAATACTCACTTTTAAAAAGTAACTTTTTTTTTTGTCTTTTCTGTCTAGATGAACTGTATAGAACACTGTTTAGATAATAAAACACTTGATCTGGACAATTGATCTAGAGTTAGTTCTAAATTGTCTCTGACAAGATTTTTTAGAAAAAAAATCTTTGAATTTAATTTTCAATTAAAATTATTTTATGCAATTTTTGAAACAATTTAATGTATGTGTAAGTGCGATTCTCAAATTTAATTTTGTTATAATAAATCCTAAAGTCTTCAATTTTTTTAGAATTTCTTTAGATCATTCACTTTAAACTTTGAATTTTCTTTTCTCCAGGCTATATGAATATTCTGAAGCTTTTCACTTTGGAGCAAAATAAGAGTTGAAATAATTTAGTATACAATAGACATCTAAAAATAATTTAAGGTTTAAGAATTATCAAAATAATTTGTTGTAACCTTTTTAGCAAATAATCTCCCCCCTTTTGATGATGGCAAAACCTTAGATTAATTTTAAATTATCTATTAGTAATAAGTTGCTCCTCTAAATTTACGCATAGGGTTTAAAGAAAAATTCAGAGAAAATTTCCAAGAAATTATTCACTCTTCATAACATGAATATGCTTTATGGATGATTTAATTGCATACTAAATTTAGCACATAATGCATTTGTAGAAAACGTGACTATTCTTGCTATAAAGAGAATAATGTCTTGTTATTAAACAACAAGTAGTACTAGCAATTTAAATATCAATAATGAGAAATATATTGCAGGTTGTAAAAACATAAGGTAATAATAATAAATGTACCAATTCATACTAATAAGCTTATCAATATCATATGTAATTAGATTTTGCACCAATGCATACATTTCAATTTGAACAAATCCCAAGCTTCGCAAGTATGCTTTATGTCAGCAAATATAAATCCAAGCAGAATCTCTTATAAAAAACTCATTGCATATATAGCAAATCATATTCTATAATTTTAGTTGCATATTCTAGCAATCTTGAATGCCTATGACTTTTCTCCTCCTTTGACATCATAAAAAAGAATAAAATTATAATTCATAAAGTGCATTAACAATTAAATTAAGTGTATTAGGCATACAAAGATACCAAGACTAGATACTATAACTAGCAAATGATTCAGCACACCTATATAAAAAATCGATAGATAACATAAGTATAGCAAGATCTAAGCCTATAATAAAAACATAAATTGATAAAAAAAATGATAACCCGAATAAAAAGTAATACACACAAACTCAACAATGGATAGGTATCCATTCTGAAATTGAGGACATCAACAGTACTCAAGTGAAAGAAAAATGCAGATTACAGATGCAAAATCAATGATTTAAAGAAAATCAATAGGTGTAAAGCTATAAACCTATAACACAGTAGAAATATAAAGCCATTTAATAATCAAAAGATAGAATTTCAGAGGAGAAAAATTAATCAGCGGAGGTTAATCACTTCAATGAAACAGATTAATGTAAACTCTTTAACCTCTCCCTTTTTTGCCATCATAAAAAAGAACAAAAATAAAACCAACATAAAAATAACTCATGTACCATAGCCAACTCATCAATGAAGATAGACAATTTCAATATTATTAGCAGTGATAGAAACAATTTTAAAGATTCTTATGAAGAACTCAGCAAAAAATACAATTGATTTTAGAGACATTTTAAGCAACTTATAGTAATAAAATCCAGTAAATACTAACAAATCAATTAGGCAACCAATAATGTGCATTAGAAATTAACAACAAAATTTCAAATATAATGACAACAACAAATTATCATAAAAAACCATTCAAATCATGCAAAGAAACTTTCAAAAACTTTTGAACCCATAAAATCCATAACTAAGCAAATCTATATTAGCTGGTATATATAACCAATGACCAATACTTGTCAAAATTCATGAACAATGTAATACTTTTTCAGCAAAGAAAAATTAGCAAGTTTAAGACAACAACACAAATATTTTATAGAAATTAAAACTAGCAACATGAATAGGAAATTAATACTCTGACAAAGATAACACAATGATAATGAAATTTATAACCAAGCAAGAAATCAATAAACTAACAAATTATTGCAAAAAAGTATAAAGGCAGCAAAAATCCATGAGTTGGTAAAAAAATAACATATGTTAGCAATCAATAAAATAATTAACAAAAATATAGCGAGACAAGTGCAGAAGGAATTATGTGGATATAAAGACGCAACAAATACAAGAAAATAAAAAACTTTGCAAGTGACAGACAATCAGCAAAATAGGTAAAGCCATAAAATTAAACAACAATGATACCGATCTCAGCAAATAATACCAAGCATAGTAGAGATTGCTTAACAAAATCAATTAAATATGCTTAATTAATGCCTAAAACTTAACATATGCAATAGAAATCAGAAACCCATCCAAGAAATCAATAACTTAATTGATCAACAACCTAACAGACCTCTAATAAGGAAAAAAATTCATCAAAATAAGTATAGCCATAGCAAAAAAATCTCAAAAAATTATAAAAGAGTTAATAAAAAAATGCTAAAATTAAACATATTTAGCAAAACAAAATTTCCTAGTTAAACCCGTTTGTCCTTAAATCATCAACTGAACTTTAAAATCCTCTTATTCTTCTTTAAATGTCACTACAAATCAAGTAGAAAAACTCTAAACTAATGAGATTAAGGTAGATACCTATGAACTAATTTTATTAAAGTGTATCAATTTGGATAAAGTCGAGGATTTTTGAATAGATTCGGATAAAGCTAAAGATTTTCAAACTTGCTATTGCAACTGATGTTAAACCATGGATTTGCAGTAAACTCCAGGTCGTAGCATCTCTGATGATAATATCTCACTGTGAAAAGCTATGGATATCTTCTTTTATGGCAGAGGTGAAGAAGGAAAGCGAAAAGAAGATGAAGAAAGAAGAGAAAAAGATAGAGAGAAAATTAAAATGGTGAAAGAGAGGAAATTTTGGCAGAGATGAGGAGATGAAAAATGAAGAAGAAAAGAAAGAGAGAAATAGATGTGGGTTTTGATAAATAGTATTTCAGGAAAGGAAGAAAGACGAGGAAAAAAGTTTGAATTTAAGCAGATGGAAAGAGTGAGTGAACTTCGGGTTCTAGAAGGAAGAAAGAGAAACAAAGATATGGGTGAGGTACGGTGAGAAAGAAAAAGACAAAAAATGAGTGGGATAAAGGTGAGGAAAAGAACAAAAAGTTAAGAGAGAGAGAGTTTGTAAAGTAAAAGATAACGAGAAAGAGTCAAATGATGAGGGAGAAGGAAGATAGAGGAGAGGGAAAAAATAATAATAATAATTAAAGTAAAAAATAATCTCATTTTGTGAGAAGTAAAAATCTTTTCAGATTTTTTTTAAAGAATTGAGGAACCCAAAGTATAAACAAAAGATTTTAACAATAAGTAAAAACAAATTGAAAGACAGTTCCAATTACAAATAGTTGAAAACAAATAATCATAAGGAAACTTGAAAATTCAATGGGTGGAAATACAAATTCAAAAACTAAACATTGAAAATTTTGAAACTTGAAAAAGCAATCTTAAAAGTTTAAAAAGAGATCTTAAAAAGTAAAAAGGTAGACATTTGAAAAAGGATGACATTGGAAGTTTAAAGTAAATTTTAAAAAACAAAAAAGTAACTTTGAGAATATAAAAAGTTTACTTTTTGAAAAAGTATATTATAAAATAATAAAAAGCAACCCTTGAAAAATATAGAAGTGAACTTTGGAAATATAAATAAGCAAAATGTCATTTTTTTATTAAGCCACTAAAAAGTCAATAAGAAAAAGGTGACATTTTGTCATAAAATCATGATAGCTTTTCACATGTTTATATGCAGAAAGATAAATAATCAATCAATCATATCTATTCACGTTTCTAGACAAAATAAAGACAAACAGATCTAACTAAATCAGATGTATTAGAAACACATTGATCTATATATACCACAGATTATAACATTTTTTATCTAAATACTTTTCTAATGTGTTACTCTAAATGCACTTTTAACATGTATATCTAGACATATCATACTAGAATAGCAAACAAAAAATGATATCCAGAAATGTGTAGAATACGGAGTTACCTCATTTTTAATTTCTAGAAGGGATCATTTGGAGTACTGGAGAATATTACTTCTAGCATTTTAAACTTCTTGAGTAACTCCTTAGTATACTTCACTTTGTTTATAAAAGTTCAATTTTTGTATTGCTTAATTTATAATCTAAGGAAGAAAGTGAGTTAACCCTTTATGCTAATTTCAAATTCCTTTTTCATTAACTGTTCAGATTCCTTCCATAGAGACATGTTAGTATTACCAAGTATAATATCATCCACATAGATTTGTATAATAAGCATATGAGATTATTTGCGCTTAATAAAAGTTATTGTGTTTACTTTACTTCGTTCAAAGTTATAAAAAAGTAGAAAACTACTCAACCTTTCATACTATATTCTAGGTGTTTGCTTTAGACTATACAAAGCTTTGTTGAATTTAAAGACATGATTTGGATGTTCGAGATTTTCAAAACTAGGAGGTTATTCTACATATGCTTCCTCATGTAGAAAGCTGTTTAGAAAAGCACTCTTCACATCTATTTGATATAACTTAAAATCTTTAAAATAAGCAAATGCACATAAGATTCTAATAGCATTTAAACGTGCAAAGGATGCAAATATTTCATCGAAATCTATGCCTTTTTCTTTATTATAGCCTTGAGCCACAAGTCTAGCTTTATTTCTAATCACATAACCTTGTTCATTTAGTTTGTTTCTAAAACACTTATTTAGTGCCAATTAAAGAGCAATTTTTAGATTTAGGAACTAAAATCCATACTTTATTTCGTTTAAGTTGATTGAGTTCTTTTGACATAGTAAGAATCCAACTTTCATCACTTTGAGCTTCAACAAAGTTTATAGGTTCTAGTTGAGAGACAAGTTACATTACCATAATGTTCTCTTAATGCTCTTCTAGTCATCATCTTTATAGAAGGATCCATAAATAAATCTTTTTTAGAATGACATTTGTGAAATTTTCAATCCTTTGGCAATTATGGATGTTGATTTATGGGATATTCTAATTGAAGTTCTATTATGACATCTTTATCTAGATCCTGATCTGGATATTAATCTAAATCGGCTTAGCTTTCCTTTTCTTTTGTGTTTTCATTATATTCTTTTTAATTTTCTTTTAGACCTGTTTCATCACAAAAAATACACCTTTCTCTAATTTAGACACTAGTTATATTAAATTTAACATTAATGGATTCTTTTACAACTAATGTAAACCATATATACATTTATCTCCAAATCAGACACTTTAATCATCTATCATGGTTAAATTATTAAACTTTGACTTGTCCCAAATCAAGTGTCTAGAGTAGCCACTATCTATATACCATTTGGTAGATTCAATGCTTTTTAGACATACCTACATATAGATCAAGCAAATTTAGGTCTGTAACTTTTGTTGGGTCTTTTATTGTTAGTAACATTTGAACACTTAGCTACTTCTAGACCAATAGAAGATAATTTTACTTCTAGGTCAGTGGAAGGTTTAGGTTCCTTTCCTTTAGAGCTATAAAGTGAGTGTTTCTCAACCCAAATTAACTTTTCAAAATTAACTCTCTTCTTGTAATAGCAAAATTTGGATACATGTCCTTTTTTACAACAATAGAAACATGTAGCAGAAGAAATACTAGAAGAAACATTAGAACCATGAACGTTCTAATACATATGTGTTCTGGATACATGCTTTTGCTTTTTGTTCACTTTTCTAAATGTATTTCTATAAATAAACTAGATGTGTTACCTTTATCAACAATAATATCTTTTCTTTTCATATATTTTGCTTCAAGTTTATATCTTAGCACACAAATCTCTTTATCCTTTTCATCACATAACTTTTTCAACTTGTCATACTCTTTTTTAAATGTGTTGTATTCTTTTTCTAGGGATGCTTGCTTCTTTTTAAGATTGCCATATCTATCATGAATTTTTTCAAAGTATTGCAACATGTTCTCATAGTCATTAGAAACATATTCATAACTACTTACCTTATTATCACTAGATTCTCCTTTTGGTCTGGATACTTCTGGTGTAGTGATATGGACTTCCTTATCTAGAAATGCCATTAAACCAATGTTTTCTATCTCCTGGTCTACTTTAGAAAAGTTGTCACTAGAATTGTCACTTTCACTCTATGTGGCTACCATGGCTTTATTCTTTTGCTTTTTAAATTCCCTTTTCTATTATGGATATTTAAGTTTGATATGTCCAGATTTGTTACAACAATAGCATACAACATCTTTAGAAGTGGGTTAAACCTTTTTTGATTTTTAATGGTGTTTTCTTCTAGAAAACTTTTCCCTTTCATTCCCTTCTTGTAGAACATTTTGAACTTCTTA
>CANXYI010765158.1:0-11079 GCA_948208565.1 Hura crepitans | reverse complement strand
ATTGTCTCATCAAAATAGATGTTCCAACTCTTAGATGCTTGCTTCAATCTATGTATGGATCTTTGAAGCATGCCAACCTGATTACCATTTATAGAGGTAAAAACTTCAGGTTGTGTCATGTACACTTCCTCTAGCAATTTTTCATTAAGGATAGCCATCTTTACATCTATTTGCTAGATCTCATAATCATAATAAGTAGTTAGGGCAAGTAGAATCTAAATGGATCTAAGCATTATAAGGGGAGAAAAGGTCTTATAAAAGTCAATCACTTATCTTTGATGATAGCCTTTTGCTACCAATTGAGATTTATAGGTAATTACATTACCTTTGTAATGCCCATAAATTAAGGTTTCATGAATAGTACCTCCCAAGCTTGAATAATATTTTTGGGAAGCTAGGACACCTTTGTAAGGCCAAGGAAGGTGTATACTAGTCATAAAACTTTGACGGGCCAAAAAATGGGTGAAATGAAATAATTTAAAATTTTAGTAGAACTAATAATTCATTTTAGGTAGTAAACTAGTGAATAATGGCCTTAAATGAACCTGTGCTAGGAATGACTCAAGGTGTGCCCAAACAGCAAACTTGAAAATACCATATCCTGATGGTCAAAAATTCCAATCTACATATTGGTGAAGGAATTTTAATTTTTTGAGGTAATTTGATAATTTTTCAAAATTTCTTATTATAGCGAGTGAATACTAAACCCACTTGCCTATAGAGTTTGGACCTAAAATTTTACGAGGCTCTAAATAGGAATAATTAAGGATTTTTAAAATAAAAGCAATTCTTTTTTGAAGCCTAGAAAAATTATTAAAATTTACTGAAGTTTGAGATGAAATTAGAACTATTTAGGTCGTTAGATCACCACATGATGCAATCTAGCCATTCCACCACTTAATATATAAACCCCCAGACATATGGGAGGGCTAAATGTGCAAAAGTGAGCCATCTTTAACCTCTCTCTAAAGCCATACCTGATGCCACATCTCCTTGCTCTTCCCACCATTTTTCCTCCACACAAACCCCAAATCACCATTAAATCCCACCAATTTTTTTATGGCATCACACCTTTACAATCCCTAGGACACATTTTAAGTGGTAGAACTAAAAAAAAGGCTTCAAAAAAGAGAAATAAGTATAAAGTAAATAGTGCACTTTAGGAGTGTAAGTGGTATTTTCTTAGTTTTTATTTTTATTTCAAGTAGCCCTAGTTATTTTAAGATTTTCTATGTTTAAAGATTTCAATTTGGAACTCTATAGAATTTTATATGAATTTTCTAAGTCTAGGGTTACATATTAGGTTCAAGGAGAAATAGTGAAGAACCAAGGGAGTAAAGGCATTAAAGAGCTAAAAAAGGGTATAAAATTTCCCTAATATGTGAATTTAATGTAATGAATGCATGCCATGATGTGTATGTATATGTAAGTGTATGAAAATGTGTATGGAAGTATGGGTTTGTGCATATGTGTGCATGTTTAGTTGAAATAAGCATGCCATTATGTGTGATTGATGCTATAATAAGGATATATATGTCATTTTGATGAGAAAAGAATTAGTATATGCATGGTATGTATATGGCTGAATGTATGTCATGTATGACATGGCATGTGCATGAAGTGTGATCATGATGTATTATTATGGAAGATGTGGTGTGTAATTAGTATGTGCCATGAAATGTGAGAAATAAATGCATGATTATGGAATAATGTATGGTGAGACATTTTGATGTGAAATATGGAAATGGCTATTAACTACATTTTTATATGTAAACTTGGTCATTAAAAGTAATTGGATACAATCGAAATTTGATGTTAATAATGATGATAAAATATGGTAGATGTAATGTGAGGCCATGTGTTATGGAATGGCATGATCATTGATGATACTATGCCAAGCAAGACATAAGAAAAATGACCAAATGAATAGTACATTTTATGTGAAATAACTTATAACTTCGTAATAAAATGAACACATGCAATAACCTAAAACTATGTGATGTGAACATGGATGTAAAGAAAATAAATAACCTATAACTGAACAATAAATAATACATAGAGTTAGCCTAATAGCTAGATGCACACTAAATGGTTTGATCGGTTAACTAGGGATTAGCAGTTACTAGGGTTATTAGTCATCCTAGGCCTTTACCAATGTGATTATGTAAATGGGTGCAGCCGCTGAGGTCCAGTAATAGGCCATTGCAAAATATGATATATGGTATTTGCTTGTGCAATATTAAGAGGTTTAAGGACTAATCCATGTCATCGAACAACATAAATATAGCTACTAAGGTCTAGGTCAGGCCACTACACAAAATGATTGCTAATATGATTTTGGTTTTCTCAGTATTAGGAGGTTCCTATAAACTGATCTTTGCTATTGGACTAGGTGGGTTTAGCCATTAAGGCCTAGAGTGTAGGCCATTGTACTAGATAGGTGCAGCTACTAAAGTCCAAATTTTAGGCCACTACATAGCGTAGGTTTCCCTTTTTATTTATTATCTTAAAGTGTCCTCTATATAGTATAGGCTTAAACATAAAAATAAATCTAAAATGGTCAAAATAGTAATAAATTTATGACACATAATACAAACAATAGATAAATGATAAAGATAAGTTTAATAGCAAGTTACTGGTAATTAATTAATGAGCCTGATAAATAAAAGTAATATTATTTTATAGAATTACCTCTATATGTTGCATTATGATCCATAACCTATATTGTGCAAGTATGAATGCGTGACATGCTTTTATTGCATTAAATTCACTATCGAATTTTATACTCAGTGTATCACTATTTTGATATGCAGGTTATAGATAGTGTAGCAGTCTAGCCTCAGAAGTGTTTTGCAGTGTAGCAGATCAATTTTTGTGAGGGTAATATTTTTGTACTTTTGACCGTTGTTAGATGGCACTCATGTATAGAAGGGGTTAGGCTTAGTTAGTGTAAATGTTGAATATGTGTGTAAATTATATGACTAAATGTATTATTGGTTGCATGGTATGATATAAATGTCTAATTTTTTGAATGATGTGGGCCTGATGCCCTATGAGTTGTGCTATGATGATATTGATATTGGGGAACTAGAGTAGTCTAGGAGATGGTGAATATGCTGAATATGAGTTTAGAAGTGTTTTTTTGCATGTTTTAAAATTTTGGTTTTTTACCTGGGTAGCCGTTATGCTACCCAAATTTCTATCAAATGGATAATAAGCATGAAATATGTTTTTATCAGTCAAATATAATTAGTATTAGAGGGTCATATAGAAATATTAAGGAAACACCCCAAATGGATAGATAAAGTAAATGGTATTATAAAAGTTAAATGAATGTATCTTGAGGAAATGCAATAATGGGTGACTAATAGGAAGTAGCATTCCTTGTCTAGTTCCTTCAAAAATATGTAAGGTAGGTTACATTTAGTGGTATCAGAGCAGGTTTAGGCATTTCTAGGCTTATTATACATTGGTGCTAGTGTCTAGGATTATGTATTTCTGATAAAGCTACATTGCATGAGGCTGATAAGTTATTATTTGTGTAGTAATTCAAGATAAATTGAAGGGCCCCACTAAACTGAGGAGAAAAAGTGGCTAGCCATGCTCCCACTATAATCTATGGACTTAGAGTGAGTGTAGCCACTCTAGAGCCTAGTTGATGTTGTATATCAGCCATATCACCAACCATAACCATAGGCATAGCCTCAGACTCAGGCTTCCCCAACACTTCCATAACATATAGTAGATTTGTTAAGGCATACCTCTACTGCGACTCTACCACCTTCACCAGCTCCTATAACACCTCCTCCACATACAACTGTATTATAGAAGACATATTTGGAGAGAGTTAAGAAGATGAGAGCTATGGACTTTCTGGGTACCCAAGAAGATGATACTACTAGAGCAGAATACTAGTTAGAGAGAACTTTTAGGATCTTGGTGTAGCTAAAATGCATAGAAGAGAAGATTATGAAGTATGCCACCTCACTTCTCCAGGAGAAAGCCTATCACTAGTGGGATACCATGAGAAGGAGAAAAGTTGTTATTGATAAGATAACTTAGGAATGGTTTCTACAATAATTTCAAAAGAGATATATCCTTAAATCATATAAAGACAAGAGAAGACAGGAGTTTCTAGACTTGAAGCAAGGTAAAAGATCTGTAACTAAATATGAGAAAGACTTTGTAAGGCTGAGTAGATATGCAAAAGAGTTCATTCCAATAGAGGATGAGATGTGTAAGAGATTCTAAAAAGTCCTTAATGTAGAATTACAGATGGAAATAGCTATGCTTAAGATTAAAGACTTCTTAACCTTAGTGGTAGTAGCCTAGGACATAGAAGAGACACTGTAAGAAAAGAGGGAGTTATTTAAAAAAAAGAGGCAGTTTATAGTAAGCCAGACTAGCTTAACAACTGAGGCTAGCAAGAGATAGAAAGAGTCTCAGTCCCAATCAGTACAATAGACTCAGAGGTAGACCAAGTCATGGAGGTTATGTCAGGCTTCTATATCTTGGCATCAACCTCTAAAGCAAGCCTCTAGTGCCCTAGCATTAGCAGCCATAAGTGCACCCCCGACTTGTGAGACTTGCAACAAAAGACATTAGGATCAGTGTAGGCAGATAAGAGTAGGAGAGTGTTTTATATGTAGGGCTAGAGACCACTTCTAAAATGACTGTCCACAGAGGTAGGCTAAAGCTACCTCGACATAAGCTTCTACAGCACCACCAAATAGGTGGCAAAGATAAAATAGAGGTGACTAGTTAAGTAGTAGCCAAGGAACTAGATCAAAAGCATGAGCTCTAATAGGACAGTATGCCATCAAGGCTCATGAAGAGGCAGAAGCTCTAGATATTATAATTGGTACATTTTATTTATTTGGTGTACTAGTATTGGCTTTGATAAATCTAGATCAACCCACTCCTACATTTGCACCACACAAGCATGAGATAGAGGGTTAGAACCAAAGCCTATAGATATAGATATCCAAGTTAGCAACATAATTAGATAAAGTGTGATAGGAATAAGATATATAAACACTATCCTCTAGTGATCTAGAATTGACTATTCCCTACAGACCTCATTGAACTTCCTTTTTATAAATTTTTCATTATCTTGGGTATAGATTGGTTATCAGAACATCAAGCCATGGTTAATTATAAACATTAAAGGCTTACCCTCTGGATAGCCAAGGGACATGAGATGATAGTTACCAGTGAAAGAAATTCCTTGAATAATATCATTTTGGTTGTTATAGCAAAACAACTTATCCATAAAGGATGTAAAGCCTGCCTAGCCTATGTAGTTGACACCAATAACTCCACACCTAGCCTTTATCAAATTTCTATACTGTTAGAATTTCCTAATGTATTCCTAAAAGAGTTAATAGGATTACCTCCATAGTGGAAACTTGATTTTGAGATTGAAGTATATCCTAGTGCAACACCTGTATCTATCACTCTTTATCAGATAGCACCTGTAGAATTGAAGGAATTAATGGTGCAGTTGTAAGAGTTACTATATAAAGGCTTTATCAGACCAAGCACTTCACCTTGGTGAGCACCTATGCTCTTTGTAAAGAAGAAAGATGAGTCACTTTAGTTGTGTATTATCTATAGATAACTAAATAAGGTGACAGTTAAGAATAAATACCCATTGCCTAGAATTAATTATCTCTTTGATCAACTTAGAAGTGCTGGTGTCTTCTTTAAAATAGACTTCAAATCGGGGTACCATCAATTGTAGATCAAAGAGTCTAATATACCTAAAACTACTTTTAATACTAGATGCGAGCATTATAATTTCATAGTGATGCCATTTGGACTCACTAATGCCCCAACAGCTTTTATAGACTTAATGAATCAGATCTTTAAACCTTACTTAGATCAGTTTATGGGGGTCTTTATTAATGATATTTTGGTATACTCTAAAAGTTAAGAGGAGCATGAAGAATATCTTAAGATTATGTTATAGACCTTAAAGGAGAAATAGTTGTATGCTAAGTTGAGCAAATGTGAGTTTTAGCTAAACGAAGTAGTCTTTCTAGGCCATATTGTATCAGTAGAAGATATCAGGGTGGATCCAAATAAGGTTAAAGCTATGTTAGAATAGAAACCTCCTATAAATGTTTCTAAAATACAAAGTTTACTCAAATTGGCTAGCTACTAAGGGTTTCTTAATGATCGTATCTCCATTAACCAGGCTATTAAGGAAAGATGTGAAGTTTGAATGGGGTGAAAAATATTAAGAGAGCTTCGATAAATTAAAGGCAATGCTAACTAAAGCTCTTATCCTCACTCAACCTGAATAAAGGAAGGATTTTGTCATTTACAGTGATGCATCACATAATGGACTAGGGTGTGTATTAATGTAAGAAGGCAAAGTGATATCTTATACTTCTAGACAATTGAAACCATATGAGAATAATTATCCTACTCATAACTTAGAGTTAGTTGCCATTGTCTTTGTACTAAAAATCTAGAGACACTACTTGTATCGTGAAAGATGCTACATCTACACTGATCATAAGAGTCTAAAATATCTCCTCACATAGAAGGAGATAAACCTAAAGTAGTGATGTTGGTTAGAGTTGACAAAGGATTATGACTGTTTGATAGATTATCACTCAGGAAAGGCAAAAATAGTTGTAGATGCCTTAAGCCAAAAGATTATGGTAGCAATGAGAGCAATGAAAGTTAGAATAGATTATACAGAGAAGGATGCCATCTTAGCTAAATTACAAATCAAGCCTAAATTCAAACAGTAGATAAAAGAGGCATAGATATAAGATGAACAATTTGTACAGACCATAAGTGAAGTTAAAAAGGGGAAGACTATAGAATTTGAATTAGAAGAAGATTGATATCTATACTATCATGGTAGATTATGTGCACCTAGCATAGATGAGCTGAGAACTTAGATCTTAAAGGAGGAAGATGTACCAAGATCTGAAACCTCATCACTGGTGGCTAGGAATGAAATGTGATATAGCTAATATGTGGTTAGATGTTTGACTTGTTAGCAAGTGAAGGCAGAACATCAAGTTCCTCTTAGATTGCTGCATCTAATAGCAATAACAAAATGGAATTAGGAGAAAGTTACTATAGATTTTGTGATGGGATTACTAAAGGCAAGAAGTAAATGTGATGTTGTATGGGTAATTCTGGACAGTCTGACAATGACAGCTCATTTTATTCCTATAAGGATAGATTATTCTCTGGATAAGCTGGCACAATTGTACATTGATGAAATTGTGAGACTATACGGAGTGTTGATAATAATTATTTCCAATTGAGACCCTAGGTTTATGTCTAAATTTTGGAAAAAGTTACATGAAACTTTAGGTACTCAATTGACATACAATAAAGCCTTTCACCTTTAGACAGATAGACAATCAGAATGAGTGATATAGGTACTAGAAGACATCTTATGTAGATATGCTATAGAGTTCAAAGGAAGTTAGGATCAATACTTGTCTTTAGTTGAATTTGTGTACAATAATAGACACCAAGCCAAGTTGGGCATGGCACCTTACGAGGCACTATATGGCAGAAGATGTAGAACTCCCCTTTGCAAGAGTGAAGTAGGTGAAGGTACGATTATGGGACCTAATTTGATTAAAAATGTTAAAGATAAAGTCAAGATCAAAAGAGAGAGATTGAAGGCTGCCATAGATCACCAAAAATCATATGTTGATTTGAAACAAAAGGATAACAAATATGAAGTGGATGAAAAAGTGTTCTTAAAGGGATCATCATGGAAAAAGATAATCAGGTTTGGCAAGAAGGGGAAGCTTAGTCCCAGATTTATTAGTTTATATGAGATTACAAAATGTTTGGGGTCATTTGAAAATAGGCTAGCTTTACCACCAGAGTTGTAGTAGATCCATGATGTATTTCATATTTTGATGCTCAGGTGGTATAAATTTGATCCATCTCATGTGATATCTGTAGAAGAAATTCAAGTGTAGCTATATTTGACTTATGATGAAGAACTAGTGCAAATTCTAGATAAAGAAGCTAAGCGATTGTAGAATAAAGCCATACCATTAATCAAGGTGCTGTGGAAACATTACAGTACAGAAGAAGCTACTTGGGATAGTGAGGAGCAAATAAAGGCTCAGTACCCACACTTATTCTCACTAGGAAACTCCAAGGATGAAATTACTTAAGAGGTGAAGAATTATAATGCTTATAAATCGAGGTTTCTTGAATAGTACCTCTAGGGTTTGAATAGTGTTCCTAGGAAGCTGGGACACCTTTATAAGGCCAGGGAAGGTGTATACTAGTCATAAAAATTTGATGGGGCAACAAATGAGTAAAATGAAATAATTTAAAAATTTAGCAAAACCAATAATTCATTTTAGGTAGTAAACTAGTGAATAGTGGCCTTAAATGAACTTGTGTCAGGAATGACCTAGGGTGTGCTTAGACAGACCTAAAAAAAGCATACCCTAAAGGTCAAAAATTCCAATATTCATATTGGTGAATAAATTTTAATTTTCTGAGGTTATTTCATAATTTTTTAAAATTTCTTATTATAGCACGTGAATAGTAAACCCACATGCCATTAGATTTTGGATCTAAAATTTTACAAGGCTCTAAATGGATATAATCAAGGATTTTTAAAACAAAAGTGATTATTTTTGGAAGCCTAGAAAAATTATTAAAATTTACTGAAGTTTAAGACAAAATTTAAATTATTTGGGCCATTAGATCACCACATGTCATGATCTAACCATTCCACCACTTAATATATAAACCCCTACACATTTGGGAGGGCCACATGTGCAAAAGTAAGCCACCTTCAACCTCCCTCCAAAGCCATAGCTGATGCCACCTTTTTTCCTTCACAACAACCCTAAATAACCAATAAATCCCATAAATTTTTTATGGAATCACACCTCTATAATCCCTATAACACACTCTAAGTGGTAGAACTCAAAAATAAGGCTTCAAATAGGAGAAATAAGTATGGAGTAAATAGTGCACTTTTAGAGTGTAAGTGGTATTTTCTTAGTTTTTATGTTTGCTCCATGTAGCCTTGTTATTCTAGGAATTTTTGTGTTTAAAGATTTCAATTTGGAGCTCTATAAAATTTTATATGAATTTTTTAAGTCTAGGGTTACATATGTAGGTTCAATGAGAAATAATGAAGAACCAAAGGAGCAAAGGAATTAAAGAGGTCAAAAAGGGTATAAAATTTCTCTAGGTATGTGAATTTAATGTAATGAATGCATCTCATGATCTGTATGTATCTGTAAGTGCATTAACATGTGTATAGAAGTATGGGTTTATACATGTGTGTGCATGTTTAGTTGAAATAAGTGTGCCATTATGTGTGATTGATGTTATAATGAGGATATGTATGTTATTTGGATGAGAAAAAATATGTATGTGTATGGCATATATGTGGTTGAATGCATGTCATGTATGACATGGCGTGTGCATGTGTGCATAATGTGTGATCATGATGTATTATGATGGAATATGTGGTGTGTAATAGGTATATATCATTAAATGTGAGAAATAAATGAATGATTATGGAATAATTTATGGTAAGACATTTTGATGTGAAATATAGAAATGGTTAGGGTAAGAAAATTGTATAATATAAAATAAATGGAAACTATATTTTGATATGTAAAGTGATATCTAAACTTGGTTATTTAAAGTAATTAGATATAGTGGAAATTTGATGTTAATAATGATGATAAAATATGGTGGATGTAGTTTGTGGCCATGTTATGTGGAATGGCATGATCACTTAAGATACTATGCCAAGTGAGACATAAGAAAAATGACCAAATGAATAGTATTGATAATGCCAGTAACTCGAGGCTCTATGAGTAGTACCACAGATGCCGAAAAGTGTTCCCAGAGCACCGGGTCACCTTCTTGAGGCTTCAGGTAGGGGCACTAGTCATGAAACTTTGAGGTGCCATAAAATGATGAAATTGACTTAATTTAATGATTTAGCAAAACCAATAAATTATTTTAAGCTATAATCTAATGGGCCATAGCTCAATTGGAGTCGAACTAAAAATGACCCTAAATAAGCCTAGATAGACATAAAAATGCCATACCCTGAAGGCTAAGAATTCCCCTGAGTCCATTGGTGAAAGAATTTTTGAATTCTAAGGTTATTGGCAAATTTTTTTGATTTTAGGGTTTTACACATAAATCAAGGAAGTTGGTTAACTATCCTATCAATGGAATTTGGTCGTGAAATTTTATGAACCTCTAAATGGGACTAATCGAGGATTTTTAAAAGAAAAGTGATGATTTTTAAAGGTCCAAGTGATTTTTAAAAATTCCCCAAAGTTTGTATCGAAATTGAGCTTTTTTGAGTTGTTTGGGTGGCATGTGGGCCTCACCCATGGCACTTCAACCACTATATAAGGCCTAAAGTTACACCTAAGTGGCCACTTGGCCACATCCACTCACCACCTCCCTTCTCATTCTTCTTTCCCCTTTCTCCATCCTGACACCATTTTTATCTTGTGTCCACCATTTTCATTCCTTTAAGCAAGCTTCTCCCTTACCTATTACAATTAAAAATCCCTTAATTGTGTTAAGGATTGATTTGTGAAAGTGTTGGAAGCCATAAAAGTCTTTAGATTATAAGAAAATTCAAAGAAGCTAAGGTGTACATTAAAAAGGGACAAAAAGGGCAACTTTTGATATGTAAGTAATTCAGCCCTTTTTAAATTATTTCCTATAGGATTTGATGATTCTAATAATCCCTATATCCTTAGAATTTGATTTAGAGGTATGTGTGATTTTTGGTGGATTTTTGAAGGTGAGATGGCGTGAAGGAAGGCTAAGAAAGAAGTGAGGTATTAATGAGTTCTTTCAAGCTTAAAGTGAAGCATTCAACTCTTTTGATAATGAGGTAAGTGAATTTAAGGCATTCAAAACATGTGTGATGAAATTGCTATGAATTAAGCTCAGAATCCTTGTATGGAAGTAGTTGAAAATGTGGTTAATGTGTGTGAGGTAATGGAATAGGCATGTAATTAGACTATTTATATGCAGAATGAGTGTTTAGGATGGCAATTTGGTGAAAGAATACATGGAAGG
>CANXYI010765118.1:0-13366 GCA_948208565.1 Hura crepitans | reverse complement strand
GCTATATTTAGCTTAACTTATATGGCATGAATTTAGTAAATGTACATACTTAAAATGGCATGAAATATAATCAAGAAATGACATGAAAAGATGTCTTGAAAGATAACTTGAAATCTAGTTAAGAAAGGACTTAAAAAGTGGATTAAAATGTACCAATAAAATGTGCCTCAAGGGCTATGGATTGTGAGTAAACAATGTGCCTATAATTGTGCCTATCAAGGTTATATTATGTGATTATGTAATGTGACTTTGATGCTTATGTTTTGGCCTTAAGAATGACCTAGTGATTGTGCGGCTTAGGGCCTATAAATCTTGTGTGAATAATGGTGAAAATTGCATTGAAAAAGGATAAAAAAAAGAACCTAAAAAGGGTTGTTGAAACTGGACGTAATGACATGTAACTATCCAGTTTGACCTTT
Organism: Hura crepitans; assembly: GCA_948208565.1. Taxonomy (NCBI): domain Eukaryota; kingdom Viridiplantae; phylum Streptophyta; class Magnoliopsida; order Malpighiales; family Euphorbiaceae; genus Hura; species Hura crepitans. The sequence goes on along the minus strand of CANXYI010765118.1, from coordinate 12,947 downwards.
ACCTGAATCAAAAATACTACTGGACAGTAAATGGCAATTGATTATGAAATACTTATGGAATAAAATCAAGCATAATATACCATAATTATTGGCAATTGTAATCATTGAAAATACTTTTAAGAAATTACTTGGTACAACCTAATTGTGGTCATACCAGACCGGGCTAAAATTTAATAGTGTTATAAAATTAATAACTGTCTATTTTTTAATTAAGAATATTATAAGAGGTTAATCAATAATGAAATGAACATAAATTGAGTTGTTTGGCCCATTAGATAGACAACTATTAGATGGGTTGACCGGTCAACTTTGGGATTTTAGCACCTGCTACATTGTCTATTTATCAAACATGGTCGGTATAGCAGTTTAGGTCCATTTTGGGCCACTATACTAGTCAGACAGTCAAACCAGACTATGACACTCATTTGATCTTTGCCGGACAAATAGACCAATTTGCTACACAGACTAGTTTGTGACATTTGAAATCTTCAAACAGGGTCGGTACAGCAGCCAAAGTCCCAAAGGACCACTGTACTAGCCAGTTAAATAGGCTAATCTGCTAGGCAGACCACATCTTGTCATTCGCACCTTCAGTGTTATGACTTATTTTCAGGTTGGTGCAGTGACTAAGGTCCAGAATGTGGATCACTGCACTATTTTATTCCCTCTAGGTCTCGTGTCTATCAGTATTGTCTTTCTAGACAGGCCAGCTAAAAATAATTAAATAAGAAAAGTATAAATTTCTTATGATATTAGAATATGATACAATTAGCTGAATAATTGGATAATACCTATGTAGGGCATTTTAGTAATTTTACATGTGCAATTTTTATTGGCTTACTTATTAAAGATTATGCATGCAATTGTTAAAAATGATCTTAGAATTATGAGTTACCTGAGTTAAAATGATTAACTGAATAATTGACCGGCATGAACTGATATAGGGGCAATTTGATAATTTTACATACATGTCGTGTACTACCTTGATAAATTAAATGACTAGAATAATATATATAGTAATGGCCTAGAATTACAATTTATGGATTTTAAAAATGACTGTATAGGTAATAAATTGGTTAAGGACCTGACGAGGGTATTTTGGTCATTTAATAGAAATGTTTAAATATTGGTCTAATATTTTGAACTAATTACTATTATCACTAAAAATGATACATATTCATGAGAGATAAAATTTTAAGATATTATCTAATTAATGATTAATAATCATAAAAAAAGGTAGTGTGGTCATTTTGATAAATGTATTCTTAATTGATGATATAATAACCTGGTTGAATAATTGAATAATATTGATGTAGAAATGCATGATAATTTATATGACATGACTTAAATGCTTGAGTTCACCACTGAGTATTATACACCCAGCGTACAAGTTTTGGTGCACAGGAAATCAGAACTTGCAGATAGCCTCGGAGTGAGTGTAGTCAAGGTTCAGAGGATAGGTGAATAAGGTTGCTATATGTTAGTGTATAGTTTTGCACTCATATACCTAGGTGGGGAATAGGTACCATATAAGAGGTTCCATTTATGTTATAGATAGTGTTTTATAATTAGTTTCCATTATGCTATCTTGAACATATAATTGCTCTTACTTGATGATATGGGTTATGAGCCTAAGGCCTTATATCTATGATTATTTAATTGTGGCCTAAGGCCTATGTGAATGAACTAACAGAATGTCAATGTTAGGTTGATAGATAGGGGACCAGAAGGGTCCAGGTGATGGAATTTCAGATTTTGAATTGTTTTACAAGTGTTTAAAATTTTGGTTAGAAACTCGGACAACTGTTATGCTGTCGATTTTTAGGAAAATACTTGATCGACTTGTAATTGGCAAATATTGGCATGATTGATATGGTATGACCCTAAATAATGTGTAAGATTATAAGAAATGAATTTGGAGTCAAATCGGATTAAATATTATAGAATAAGTAAAAGTTAAATGAACGAGAGTGGGAGAAATCCTATGATGGGTGACCTAATAGGAAGTGCACCGCTTATTAGATTTCTTTGGGAATTCGGTAGGGAGTGTTATAGTTGGGGGGACTGATAGTGTCGCCGAAGTCCCTCTAGTTATCATAATGTCATTAAAAGAAAAAAAAAAGGAGCTAGCAGATAAGGGAGAGGCCATTGAGAGACTTTTTAGAAGAAAAATAGAGAGAAAATCGCTAAGAGGAGAAATGGAAAATGAAGAAAAAAAGGAAAAGATCGACAACTTTCAATCTATCACGCAACGTCCGCACAGACTTAACTTATGAATGTCCATACGGACTAATACTTTAGCCCACTTTCCACTAGCCCGTAGTCTGCATGGATCAGCCTCATAGACCCATGGCATTATCCATATGGACCAATGCTCCAGCCCACTTTTCACTAGCCCAAAATTCACATAGATCGACTTTACGGACCCATGACTATATCTGCACGAACCTTCTTATTCCTTTTAAGTCCGCACGACCCTTGTTTGTCCAGGGTGTCCAAGAACACAATTTCGAAAATACACAAAAATAATCAGACTAATGTTAGAAAGGGAATGATACATAAAAATGAATGAGAATTTGCACCCAGACATGAGAATATAAGGAAAATTAGTTTATTAAAAAACTATATAGGTCATTTTCGATCAATAAGCCTACATATGTTTTTTCAATAAAAAAAGTTGATTTTGAGCTAATGCTTGCTAGCATCAATAACTAATGGGCCAATAGGTTTTTTTTTATTTAGTTTTCCAACTAATAAAATGAATTAAACCTTAGGTTAATAAGAAATTAAGTTGGTTAATTCATTTTTACTAATTTTAAAATTAATAATTTGGATTCAGCCTCAATTTCAGCTAAATTTTACATGTTTTTATCTATATGATCATTTTCTTGTCATTTAGAAAATGTTTCCATAATTAAAAGACATGTTATCTCAGCTAGAAACAAAATAGGTCAAAAGTGGCTAATCTATTTAGTTGTTTACAAAACTAATAGATTTAGCCTTCTTTTTCAAGTTTTCCCAAAATGCATTCAATTTTTTTTCAGTAACGCATTGCTAGCTAACTCAAATGAGAGGCTATTTTGTCATTAAAAGTTGGAAAAATGAAGACTCGATGGAGTGGAATCAACCTTCCAACCCACCTTAGTTAATACATAAGGATTAATGGCCCTATGCACCAAACTACCTCTTTCATCTATCTTTATCCAGCAAATTAACTTGAAATAAGATTCATTAAAGGCGCAGCATGCCAATAAAACTAAAAACCAGGTGATTATCTTAAAAAAATAAGGCCTGCCTGCTCTAAGCATCAACCTCACCCCTTTAAAGAAAAGAGCAAACTGCAACATTTTCCTTCTATTGGTGGTTTTCAAAATCTTCTTCCTTAGCATCCCTCGCTTCATGGATAACTTTGAGCAAACCCTTAAAAAATTGCCTTCGAAATTAAACTCTTCTTGGCTTTATTTGATTCTAATCAATTATCTTGAAAAATGAGGCTTGCTTGCTTTAAGCATCAACCCTATCTTTTTAAAGAAAGGATGCTAATAGCAGCGCTTCACGCATGCAGCTATAAATCTAGCCTAAATATTACTCGGATTCAATTCCTAGTTAATCTAACATTTTTCTATCCTTCTTTGATGGGTTTAGCCTCGTGTAGACCTCATCAACATAATGTTAATCTGATAACATTCCCACTTATTTCTTCTTGAATTCAACTCCATGTTTATTCCACATTTCCAATTATTTAATATGGATTCAGCTCACACGTTAATCCACTACTAATCATATTTTCCTTTGAATTTAGCTATATATTAATTCACAATGTCATCACACATTTTTTTTAAATTTGACTCCACATTAATTCAATATTTCTATCATACTACGCCATTATAGATTCAACTCCAAGTTAATCATCACATGACATATTTAGCTACATACTAATTCACAATTATCACACATTCCTTCTCCTCGGATTTAGCTACATGTTAATCCAAGCACAATAATACATTAGTTTTACCTTTTTAGATTTAACTTCATGCTAATTCAACAAACTCTTGAGTAAATCCAAAACTCAACTTATCAAGCAACATATGTAAGTATCTCTTTCTTACTTTATTATGCATTGTTCCAATTTTTGCATTTTCACAGCAACACCAAAGTGGGGCAATTGTAGATGCCTTACTTTTTGGGCCTATGATGATAATCAGAGACAACTCAAGTAATAAAGCAAGCAACATAAAACCCTAGTTTGCACATACTAACATGGTACAAGTCTACCTAGACATAATGCTATAAGGTCATCACCAAACTACCAAGATCTAACCTAGCCTAAGGCTTATGGTCCGTTGAGATAAACCAAAGCCTATGTCTGCACGAACTAATATAGTCTTGGCCTAGAACTAGGCCCAAAGCCCATAAACTAATAGGTTAACCTACAATTGAGGTTCACACAGACTTGTCACTGAAAAGCTTTCAAAAGTGTGAACTTCCTATTCAAACTCTATTTTCTAATCCTACAAGGACTTTGCCTCTTTTAGACGGGAGAGTTATCCTCTAAGCCTGTAAATACCCTTTCTTATGCATGAGGAGGGGAGGCAAAATTAGAAAGCCAAAACCTACTATTCCAAGAGTCCAAGCATTGACTCCAAAGTAGGATTTGCTATACTAGACCTTAGCCCACACCAAAAATAATAATTCTTTCTAAAACTCTACACTTGTTTTATTGCTGGAAGATTATTTACAAAGTAAGATTTAAGGCCTCTTTATGTATTCATCTTCATTCATTCATATTGCTTTTATAAACCGATGATCTCTCATGATTAATCATATGTGAGATTAGGGGTGAGCATAACCGAACCGAAATCGAGAACTGAGCCGAACCGAATGCTATTTAGTTTAATAAGTTCAATTTTTTTGGTTTTTGATTCTAAATAGAAAAAATTTTTGGTTTTTACGGTTTGATTCGATTTATAGAGTCAAAAAATCAATAGGACCGAACCGACTGAAATTATGAAATGACATCATTTTGCTTATAAGTTTTAAGTTTTTTTTCCCTTCTGAACCGAATCGACCATTTCATCAGTCCAAAGCCCAATAATTCCAAAAGTCAAGAATCGAAAGAAATGAACCGATCGATTTTAAATCAGTCCATTCAGTTAAGTACTGTATATTTTCGGTTCTCGATTCGGTTCAAAATTTCTTGAAATTTCGATTCTTAGATTCTTTCAATTCGGTGCAAAACCAAACAGAACCGACCATATGATCAGCCCTATGTGAGATGATTCTATGTAATCCCCATATTGATTATAGAAGTAGGTCATTATTTTGAATTGTTTTAATCGTGCGTAATTGCCCATTAAGATGTTGTAACCATTTTATAATTGATGTTTTAATCACACAAACCCATCTTAACACCTGATAAGGTCTATATGGACTTAATATATTGATATGTGTGTGAGTTGACGTCAGTGCAGACTATTGTTCGACACAATTTTCTATTCGCTTTGTATATTGTGTTCCAACGTATTATGCTTACCATGTTGACATGTTTGTGTGCTGTTATATTATATAACTACTATGTTCCTTACCATGCTCATTGCTGGTATCTTAGAACAAATGTATGGTCTGATCGGACTCCCTTTTACAAGGATTATAGTCCGTATGGATATTTACATTTTATGCATGTCTATTTTGTCTTGCAATCCGCACGGACTCCCTTTCACGAGGAGTGTAGTCTGCACGAACATATGTTTTGAATTTTAGTCTTTATGAATATCTTTGTTTATCTTCATGTCTTTCTTTGTATCATGAATTTGTTATCTTTTTAGTTACAATCATAATTTAAGCACACATTATGATCATTCATATTTGCATTACACAAGTTGTTATCATCTTATTTGGTATTACTCTTAGGTCCTCATAGACCACTATTTGTGGTACTAACCTTTTTCCTGAGTTGTATAAGGGTGACCTTTAGCATGGGAGTAGAGGTCCGGACGAACGTATGTCAAGACACATTACAGTCTACACAGATATATACTAAAAGCAGTAATGAGTCTGCACGGACTTATCGATGTAAGGATGGGATCAAATAGCTTATTATATATTCTTTCATTCAGTTTTGTACTTTTTATTCCTTTTGATTATTTTGAGTTGTAGTAGATAGCTTAATAACTTGTTTTACACGCCAAAGCCTAACCTTACACTAAATGGTTTTCTACTTAATTAATTGATTTTTTTAATAAAAGGATTTTGATTTTTCCTTAATAAAAGTAGCATAAAAATATATTTTAATAAATGCCAATCTCTTAAAGATAGGAGTTGGGCAATTACCATCAATTCCTATGGAATTACGGGTAGTTGTCAGGTCAAACAATAACTAATAAATGACCCAATTTCTGGATGTTCAATGTTCAATTATGCTTGTTGTATATTATAAATGCTGCAATTTATTTCCTCTAAGTGAAAAGATGACCTGTATGCTTTAATTATAACGCTTGCTTGCATGATACAGAATTGATAAACATTAGAATATAAAGGAAGGTATATTATTGGGGCATAAATAAGATATTATTCCAAACACTTTTTGGGCAAAAGATCAGTGGTCTTGGTGTAGAGGTAGGAGGTGACTCCAAACACTAATCGTTTCGTCCTCAATAAAATATAATAAATCTACACCTCCACTACTTTTTCATCTTTATTCATCAAACCTCATAATTCTCATCACAAATCATTCCCTTACCATCTCTAATCATCTTTTCCTCCTCCAATTTTCAGGTTTAATTGCAAAAAATTAGAGAAAATATAGGAGGAATAGTAGCATGAAGAATGTCAACTAAGTTTTTAAATCTTTTTTATTTTTGAGTATTCAGATAGGTAATTAGAACTCTTAATTTCACTATTGCATGATCAATTTGATGATACGTATTAATTGGAAATTTTTGTGAACTTTGAAGAGAGAGATGTTAACGGAGGAAGAAAGGAAAAGGAATATTGAAGGAGTAAGTAATCTATTTGGAAGTCGAAAAACTCAATTTTGGTTCAAGTGTATTATAACCTTATAAGCTGAGCTTGAATCTATTATGTGAAATTTAATTTTTGGATTAATTTTATAATTAGAACTTTATATTGATTCTAATGCATAATTTAATGTATTTTAGGATGTTTACAATGATTAAAATGTAAAAAAAAAAAATAAATTGTGTATATACTTTAGTAGTAGGCCGAATTTAATCAATATGAAACCTGCGGGTTTAATTGAAAATTTTGTAAATTTCATGGATTAAAGTGAAACTTTATATGTAATGGAAATGAATAAGAGCCTGTAATGGAGAAAAATAAATAAAATAGAAAGAAATTCCATAAATGGTCGAAATTGTATTAGTATAGAAAGTGAGGTTATTTTGTAAATTGAACAAAGTATAAGGATTAAAGAGTAATTTTTGCAAGCTTCAAATATAAATGTTTTAAATCGAAGAAAATAAATTTTATAGAAAAATTATGCTCTTGCCCGAATTATAAGATTAGGGAGATAGCAATGTATTAATGAAATAATTAATAAAATTTAAAAGATATGTTATAAATTTGATCATGTAATTATGAAAAATGTAATTAATTGAAATATTAAGTCAAAAGTGTGAATAATTACTTTGTGGCCGAATTGCTCATGATAAAGAAGTATTATGCAAATTTTGTATTACATGTTAATATCTTATCAAATGATGATTAATGGAGTTGTGAGAATTATATATATATATATATATATATATATATATATATACACTCACTCTCTCTCTCTTAAAATACTTTAATTGATAAGAATTTTCATAAGTACTGAGTTATTATGATAATATGTGTGAATTTGTACTACATTGTTTTATTGATTTATTCATAATCTTGAAATTGATTAAATGTATTTAGAAATAAATTTCTATAAGAATTGAATAATAACATAATAATAGTGAATGAATTTTCTATAAGAAACTTTGTATATCTTTTATGCGGATTTTCCTTGTAGATTTTTTGCAGACTATTTGCCATCTATCTATAAATAATGCTATTGCCATATCTTGACCTGCAAAATAGAAACTCGCTTCTCCTTTTCCTCTGTATTTATCGGGTTACATAAAATATTCTTTTTACTATTTCGGTTCCGATTCTTACGATAAAAAAAAACTTATTAAATCTTAAGATTACACTAAATTATTGATTTTATTGATATGAACGAATTATTTTTAAATATAATATTTACACTGCTCATTTTAAATTTCTTTGGACAAAAAATTTAGTTCAACGGTATTTATCAAATTTAGGTGCACTGTAAGTCGTAAAAAAAAATAAAAATAAAAATGTAAAAGAATTCTATTGTCAAGATCAAATGAAAATATGTATTATTTTATAAAAAAATGTTAAAAAAACTGTGTGTTGCGGGGCCTACACTTAGTATTATTAAAAGTTAAAGGTGACGCTTTTAAGACAATAAATGCTATTGAATTTCATTTGTCTGAAAGTCAACGGCATTGTCCCTTGAATTTTAGCTAAGAGCACCAAATACTTGAATTTTCTCTCTAGATTTTTTTTTTTTTCGTGTGTGAAATTTCAGATTCTATTGCCTAAAAAATGTGGTTGGTTTTTTGTATTGTAGCGTATGTAAAGTGGGAAATTAGATTTTATTTATTTACTTATTTATTTTGAAAGAGGGAGCTGTAGTTTCTTAAGAACAATGAAATCATCAAACCCCACAATCCAACAGCAACCATTAATCCTTGAAATTTTCCTAACCCAACAAATTTGTTTTTTATTATTATTAATTAATTGAGGCCAATGAGAAGACCACAGAAAAGAGTTGAATACGAAAGAGAGAAATCCTTTCTAAAAGACTTCCCATCTCTCGCTTTTCTTTGAGCTTAAGCTTGGTGGTTCCTCAACCTCATCCTCATCTTCTTTTCTTTTCACAACCAACCACTTTCACTAATCATTCACCTTCTATATTTCACACTTTATGCTCTCTTTTATTTATTTATTTAAACTTCCAGCTCTCCTCAAGGTAATATTTACTTTTTTATAAAATGAAAATTATGTTTTTGTTTCTTCTGCAATTTGAATCAGGCCTAAGATATTTTTTTTAATAAATAAATAAAAAAAATAGTAAAAGAATGAGAAGTTCAAAAGTTCTTATGGGGAATTCAGATTACCGTGTATGGATTGTCGGATTTGCAATGAGTTGTATGGTGTTGCTGGTGGTGATGTCCAGGGCATGGATTTTTGATGATCAACAAGTTTTTGTAGGCAATGAAGAGATTGAAGTTCCCTCAATGAAGAAGAACATTATGGCCTCAAAAGGAAAAGGGTATCCTCCAATTCTTGCTTATTGGATATGTGGTAGTAATGGGGACAGTAAAAGGATGCTAAGGCTTCTAAAGGCAATTTATCATCCAAGAAATCAGTATCTATTGCAATTAGATGCTGATTCCTCAGATCATGAAAGGAAAGACTTACTTGTTTATATCAAATCTCAATCATGGTTCAGGTGTTTTGGAAATGTAGATGTTGTTGGAAGGAGTTATGGTATTAACAAAGAAGGATCATCTGCTCTTGCTGCTACTCTTCATGCTGCTGCTCTTCTTCTCAAGCTTAACCCACACTGGGATTGGTTCATCAATTTAAGCCCTTCTGATTATCCCATTATGAGCCAAGATGGTAATTTTTTTTCCCAATTCATTTGCTATTTCCTCCAACTAACATATATGTATATTGTTTGTGTTTCAGATCTCCTACATGGCCTCACTGCTCTGCCAAGGGATGCCAATTTTATACAGTATTTTAGCGAATCTGATTGGGAAAAGTAAGCATGATTTAGTTTCTTTTTCTTTTCCTTAAGATATAAAAAAAATATTGATGAGTAGTGAATGTTGCATTCATCAGGAGGCAGAACATAGACCAAATAGTTGTAGATCCAAGTTTATATCTTGAAAAGAAAAGTGACCTTCTGTACGCTGTAGAGAGAAGAAGAAGACCAGATGCATTCAACATCTTTGGAGGTTTGTGGACCAATTGTAGGGTGATGTTATAATTATGTAAGAAGGAATGGCTAAATGAGTAAATGGATGCAGGTTCCCCTTGGATGATTCTTACAAGAGATTTGATAGAGTATTGTATACAAGGATCGGAAAATCTGCCAAGAAAACTAGTAATGTATTTCAATAATGTAGTAAACCCACTTCAATTCTACTTTCATACAGTCATATGCAACTCTCCGCATTTTCAAAACAAAACTAGTCTCTCTATTGACCTGATAAGGTACAATTTCAATGGCAAGTACGAGAAAATGGTGGCTAGTGGAGCTGCACTTGCAACTCCATTTAACCAAGCCCATTATTCGCTTCTAAACGCCATTGATGAAACCATCTTACACCGCCAGCCTGATGGAGTGGTGCCCGGAAACTGGTGCTTAGGCCTACCTCCAACTTCAATTATCAATCATACATATACAAAAGCTTCAAATTTTTGCTCAACTTTGGATACCAACATTGATTCCTTGAAGCCAGGGAGTAGGGGGGAAAAGCTTGCAATTTTGCTTTCTAAGCTACAGATGGATGCCACTGAAAGCATTCATTGAGTTGTAATTTTTTTTTTTATTTCTTTTATTTTTTTCAAACCCTCCAATCTTTAATTCTTAGAGTGTAAAAAATGATGAGAGAGAGAAATTTTGTAAATCATTGAAATCTGTAGTGGAATAAAGTTTAAGTTAAAAGCATGAGCATTAGCAACATGTACACATGCCATATGCCTATCTGCATCTGCTTTATGGACAGAGAGAGAGAGACATGGAAACATTGATACGTGGAAGACATGCATAAAATCTAAAACTCCAAAATTGAAATACGCCATTCTCTCTCTCTCTCTCTCTCTCTCCTTCCTCCTCATTAATTAATTACATGCTTAGCATTTTTCTTGGACTATTTCTCTCTGTTTGGTTGCCGAGAAGGATGTAAGACAAATTTATTTCCGCGTTTCCTTTTTAATTTTATGTAATTTGATCATAATAAGTGTTTCCATGGTTGTTGCATATGCGAAGGTAAGAGATTTCATTGTATTTATGTTGCAGGTGGTAGTGACTGCTCAGTTTGATTTGATTTTGGTGCTGTTTTTGATCCAAATGGTATACACTCAACTACTTTTTCACCTACTCCAATTTCATATAATTCTAATTAGTAATTATGTACAGGATTCTTCGTCAAATCCTAACACTAAACCAACTGTTGTGCCAAAGTTTGAGAACTCAGAATCAGATTTTCACTCACCATACCATCTCACTGCTTCAATGCAACTTGGGGTATTGCAATTACTTTCCTAGATGAAACTACAACTTGTCAGAATTTTTTCATTTTCTTTTCACCCTTAAACTCAGACAATTCATTTCTTTGTATTCTCTTCACTGGGTGCTAGCTAAGTTTTTAGCTAAAAATTGAAGCTGCATAATGACTTTTTGCTTGCCAGTTGATGAGCCAAAAGTTGTTTTTAGACTTCTATTTTTTGTTATTTTCTTACCATCCCTTTGTAAAGCATTTAAAATTCCTAATGATTTCCATTTCCGAGGTAACTCTTCCACATTGCAATTATGTTAGTAATTTGGATTTTTTGCTGGGAGCAATATCTATATTAGGCTTTCAATCTACATAATTGCCAAGGAATTTTGAGTTCGTGTATCTTTAGTTTTTGGTTCCCCAAAGTTTTTATTGGTTATCAATGCATAATAATTCTTTACGAGACAATATTTTTTTTTCCTAATTTATATTTATACTTAAAACTTTGTGTTTTCTGTGTGCACATGTGCTCATAGTTTAGGTTTGCCCTTGAATGATTTCAGGGGAATGTTGCAAGTTCTTCAGGAAGCTATTTAAAATCATTTTTCAGCGGGATGGGATTCTTACCATCTCTTGTTGACAAAGTAATACAAGAAAATGGTGAGGATTGCTTTATGCTTGTTTTTGTTTGCTCTTATTTGACTGGGGGTTTTGGATTCGAGAACAACATCATGTTATGTGCATTCACTTAACAGAGCTAGGTATATTATCCATGAAGCCAGCATTTGGCCCCGTGGGCATCAGCTATCAAACTAATTCCAGAGAAAACTTTGCATATAGTTGTTTTACTTTTCATTTATCCCTCCAAGAATTACTTGAGATACTAGAAGTGGTTTTCCATACAATGTTTTTTACTGAGTATCTTCTCTTACATGTAATTTCAGGGGAAGATAATCCCGAATTGTTATTGGAGCTTCTCATGGAATATTCTGTAAGTAATCAGTAACTTTATCTCGTTTTTGTATTTCCCTTTCTTCATTTTTCGGCTTGGTTTCACTGTTTCTCTATTTACCTATTCCACTTGACTAAAACTTAATACTACTAATCTAGTGTTAGATACTCTCGTAGGCCCAAGAATTCAGTTAGTTAATTCTGTTGATTAGCTCAGTATATATATATAATGATTGTAGTATAGCTGTGCCAGCTGGATTGTTAGGGATTATCAGGAGTGAATCACATGCTCCTTGTCTGTTCTGTACAACTCACTGAGCTCTCATCATGCATATATCATGTAACATCCTTAAGGGACCCCTCGACATCAATACAGAAAATTATTCTTCTCTCTTCTCTTTGCTAATTTCTCTCTCCATATCTCTCTCTTGTCTTCTTCTTCTCTATTCTATTCTTCTGTATTCTACCTAAACAGGCATTATCGGCCATTGTTAGGAATGTTCCTAACAAATTGGTATCAGCGCTTGGTTTAGTGGTCTTTTACCACTCCATTCCCCTCCTTCCTCTTTATTCTTCTTCTACAGACAAAGGATCCTCTTCGGTTTATTTGCCTCCATCCACAGAGGAACTGGCCAAGCACTTACAACTCCTTAATGCTAAGTTCAAAAAACAGGGTGCTCGACTACAAGAACT
>CANXYI010764949.1:0-16846 GCA_948208565.1 Hura crepitans | reverse complement strand
TTGAAGAAATTTGGAAATGTGGTTGTGTAGATAGGAGTGGCCAAATGGGACATTATAGTGTTCCTAGGACTTAAGGTAAAAATGTGATGAGTTATACATTGATAAGATATAAAGTCAAATGATAGATTAAATTATATGAAGAATAAAATGTGAGACCTAAATTTTAGGATTCGAATGGCTAAATGGTTAGGGGAAGAAAAGAAAAGTTTGTATAATGAATTCATATGGAATAAGATAATTGAGAGATGTAATTATGCATGAGACATTAAAATAAGAAGGATATGTATTGAGAAAAGATAAAAAAGGGAAGAGATTTGAAATTTATGAGAAATAACAATTGAGACTATAACATGTTTAATTGAAAATATAGGGCATAGAATAAACAATTGATTTGAGATTAAAAATGTAATAAGAAGTTTAAATTGAGGCCCATATTAGTTAGACACCTACTGGATAGGTTAACTAGTCAACTAGGGAGTAACAGCTGTTAGGACACTTCAGTGTCATGAGATGTTAGTCCACGAGGATGACTGTGATATGATATTGACCTTTCATGATGTCATATGGGTGTAGCCACTTTAAGGTCCATGAGGGCCCCTTTACACTTGAGATATGAAATGTGATGATAGGTGTAATTGTTGAAGTTTAGAATGAGGACCCTTGCATAAGCTTTGTGACTCGTGCATTTGTTAAGGTTTTGAGATTGAACCCTCCACACAAATCAAGATTTATGATGGGTGCAGCCATTGAGGTTCAAAATTTAGGCCCCTGCATAAGTCTAGATCCCATTAGCTAGTGTCTGAAATTTAATCTTTTGGATATGGACCACTTACTGGAACAATGAGTATGATTAAATAAATGGAACACAAAAAAATAAGATGATAGAGATAAAAAAGGACTTAATATGCATGAGCTACATATAACCTTGGTGCATGTTAACATCTTATTAGGATTATGTTGTGATTGTGATTGTGATTGAGTGCTTGCATGATGCATGAGGTATATGATTTAGTGCATGAATCATAAAATTCACCACTAAGTGTATGCCTAGCATATTGATTTTCCCAATGTGTAGGAAGTATATAGTTTATGCAGTTCAACCTCATCGAAATAGCATAGTAGTTAGCTTGTTTTGGGTATACTTTACTCTTTTCAATCATATATATTATAAGCATGTAGATGCACTCATGTATAGGAGATAGACAATGTTGTAATAATAATGATTTATAGTATTGTAAATTGTTGTTGTACTTTGTATACATGTTAAGTTATATGTGAATTGTTGTTGAATAATGATGATGAGTTTTGTGGTAGATCAGAAGGATCCTGTGTGTGAGGCTATGAATGAGAAAATTATAAAAGTATTTATTTTATAGGTTAAAAATTTTGGATTTTTACCTAGACACTGTTATACTGCCAGATTTTCGATAAAATGGAGTTAGAAAAAGTTTCTGAGAGTTTCTAATAATTTAAATGAACATGTCTACTTAGGACCCTATATTGCATGTAAACATAGTATAATGAGGGTAAGCTATGTTAGATCTAGATTATAAAACCTTAAAGTGGTAACACCTCTTATCGGGTTAAATAAGCTATGGGTGACCTTCTTGGGCTTTTAGACAGATGAATCCTTATGAATAGAATATTAGTTGGAGAGGACCATTAGGATTTTACAGCAGTTACAGTGCTCACCAAAGGAGAACCTAATATGTGCAACTTTATTATTATAGAAGGAGGCCTTCCATTGGTGGGAGATCACTGCTGAGTATAAGATTACTGAGGAAAGACCATAGGACTTCTTTCTAAAATAATTTAAAAAAAGGTATATCTCAAAAAAATATAATGAGAAAAGGAAGCATGAGTTATTGGATGTTAAGTAAGGGAAATAGACTATGTCTAAGTACGAGAAAGATTTTGCCAGGCTGAGTAGGTATGCTATAGAGTTTATTCCTACTTAAGAGGAGAGATGTAAAAGGTTTGAGAAAGGCCTTGACATTGAGATTTGAACTCAGATAGCTATATATAAGATATGAGAATTTGCTTCTTTAGTTGCAACTACCAATAACATGGAGGAGTTACTGAAAGAAATGAGAAAGACTTATCAGAAAAAGAGATCTTTTGCACAGAGGCAAGCTAGTTCAGCCCCAGAGGTAGGGAAGAGGCAGAAGGGAAGATAGACATCCTAGTCACCATAAAGATAGTGACAGGTATAAAAATCAAGATAGGGCTCCCAGTTTAAACGTAGATAGCAACAGGCTACTAGTGCTTCTGTTTCTATAGCCAAGAGTGGCCCGTTGAGATGTGGTACATGTGGAGGAAGGCACAGAGGGGCTTGTTGGAAGACTCAACCTAGTATGTGTTTTGCATGCGGGCCTAAAAACTATTACCAGAGAGACTGCCCTAGGAAATAAGAAGGTAGTACTCAAATGCAGTGATCTTCACCCATTCTTATTAGGAGTCAAAGAAAGGCTAGGAGTGATAGAGCTAGCACTAGTTAGAGGCTTAGATCTAAGGCTTGAGCCTTAGCCAGGCAGTATGTGATTCGAGCTAGAGAGGAGGCTAATTCTCCGGATGTCATAGTGGGTACATTCTCTTTACTTGAGCAACCTATTTTAGATTTGATTGATACGGGATCCACACACTCTTAGATCTATATTAAACAAGCACAGGACATAGGGTTAGAACCAGAACCTAAAGATATAGACATTATGGTTAACAACCCAATTGAGCAATAAGTAATAGTTAATAGGGTATATAGAGATTACCCTCTAGTTGCTTAAGGATATATGCTTTTTGTGGACCTTATTAAACTTCCATTTGATGAGTTTAATATCACCTTAAGGATGGATTGGTTATCTAGACATGAAGTAGTGGTACACTACAAAAGGAAGAAATTCTCTTTTAAAACTCCAAAGGGAAAGAGGTGATTATGCTTGGTGAAAGAGACATTTTCACCAATATTGTTTCAATTGCTATAGCTAGACGGTTGATATAGAAGGGACGTGAGGCACATTTAGCTCACATAGTTAACACTTAGAGGACTGAGTTAAGCCTTATTTAGATACCTATAGTTTCAAAATTCCTAAATATACTCTCGAATAAACTGCCAGGGCTACCAGCCAACGAGAGATTGAGGTATACCCAAGTACTGCACTAATATCCATAGCTCATATTGTATGACACCTATAAAATTGAAGGAGTTAAAGGTGCAGCTACTTGATAAGGGATTCAGTAAGATAAGTGTTTCTCCTTAGGGAGCATCGATGCTATTTGTGAAAAAGAAGGATGGCTCACTTCAATTGTGCATCAATTATGGGCAATTAAATAGGGTGACTATCAAGAATAAACATCCCTTTCCTAAAATTGATTATCTTTTCAACCAATTGCAAGGACCTAGTGTATTTTCTAAGATTGACTTGAGATCAAGCTACCATTAATTAATAATTAAGGAATCTAACGTTCCTAAAATAGCCTTTCAGATAAGGTATGGCCATTATAAATTCTTGGTGATGTCGTTTGGGCTTACTAATACCTCTGTCGCATTCATGAACTTAATAAATTAGATCTTCAAGCCATACTTGGGCCAATTTATGGTAGTGTTTATTTACGACATACTAGTATACTCAAAGACCAATGAGGAACATGAGTAATATTTGAGGTTAGTATTATAGACCCTGAGGGAGAAATAACTCTATGCCAAATTAAGTAAATGTTAGTGTTGGTTGAATGAAGTAGACTTTTTGGGCTATATTGCTTCAGTCGAAGGTATTAGAGTTTATCTAAGTAAGGTTAAAGTGGTGTTGGAATAGAAGCCTCCTAGAAATGTAACTGAAGTTCAAAGTTTCTTGGGATTAGCTAATTTTTATAAAAGGTTTGTAAAGGGTTTCTCCATGATCGCAACCCTTACATAGGAATATAAATGCTAGGCTAGCTTTAATAAGCTGAAGGCTCTGCTAATTGAAGCCCCTATCCTTACCCAACCTAAACAGGGAAAGGAATTTGTGATTGATAATGATACGTCCCATAATGGGTTTAGATGTGTGTTGATGCAAGAAAGGAAATGGCTTATGCCTCTTGATAATCGAAACCTCATGAAAGGAATTATCCCACATAAGATTTAGAATTGGCTGTTGTTATTTAGCTTTAAAGGTATAGGACACTACCTATATAGTGAGAGATGTTATATCTATATAGATCATAAAAGTCTCATGTACCTTCCCACTCAAAAGGAATTAAATTTGAGAATGGTAATGGCTAGAGTTGATAAAGGATTAGAATTGTTTAATTAACTACCACCTAGGAAAGCAAATGTGATAGCAGATGCCTTGAGTCAGAAGTTTATAGCAACCATGAGATTGATGAATGCTTGGTTCCACTATGAGAATAATGGAAACCTCTTAGCTAAACTCCAAGCGAAGCCTAGCTAGTTCAGTAGGTGAAAGAAGCATAGATGTAGAATGAACAACTCATGTTGATTATTAGCCAAGTCAAAGAGCAAAAGGTTCAAGAATTTGAAATTAAGATAGATGGGTGCCGATATTACTATGATTGGCTATGTGTGCTAGATATAGAACCAATCACAAAGCAGATCTTGCAAGAAGCTTTTAAGGCTTCTTATGTTATACATCTAGGGAGCACGAAGATGTACCTGAATTTAAAACCTTACTATTGGTGGCTAGGAATGAAGAAAGATGTGACTGAGTATGTAGCAATGTGCCTAACTTGCCAACAAGTGAAAACAAAACATCAGGTTCCTTCTAGATTGCTCCACCCTATAGCAATTCTAGAATAGAAGTGGGAAAAGGTAACGATGGATTTAAGATGGGATTGCTAATGACTAGGAATAAATGTGATGTTGTATGGGTGATAGTTGATAGATTGATGAAGATAGCCCACTTTATTCCTATGAGGATGGACTATTCCCTAAAGAAATTAGCCCAGTTATACATTAATGATATTGTGAGACTCCATGGAGTGCTAGTTTCCATCTTTTCAAATAGAGACCTAAGAATTACTTTGACATTCTAGTAGAAATAATGTAAGGCCTTAGGTACTCAATTGACTTTTAGCACAGCATTCCATCCATAGATAGATAGGCAAATTGAATGGGTTATTCAAATACTTAAAGATATGTTACATAGCTATGCAATTGAATTTAGAGGCATCTGGCATGGCACCATATAAGGCCCTATATGAGAGAAAGTGTAGAACTCCTTTATACTAGAGTGAGCTAAGTGAAAATAAGCTAATGGGACCAAACCCCATTAGAGATGTTAAAGAAAAGTGACAATCATTAAGGATCGATTAAGAGTAGCCATAGATGGACAAAAATCTTACATAGACTCGAAGCGAAAGGACATTGAATATGAGGTTAGGGAGATGGTATTCCTTAATTGTTAGGTAGATTATATTCCTTAAAGTCTTACCATTGAAGAAGGTGCTTTGATTTGGTAAGAAGGGTAAGTTGAGTCTTAGGTTTATTGGCCCATATGAGATTACAAAACGTGTAGGGCCAGTGGCCTACTAGTTAGCTTTACCTCCAGAATTACAACAGATTCACAATGTGTTCCATGTGTCAATACTGAGGTGATACAGCTTAGACCTTTCTCGCGTGTTACCAGTAAAGGAGATTACAGTGCAACCTGAGATCACCTATAAAGAGGAGCTAATATAGATTTTCGCTTATGAAGTTAAAAAATTAAGGAATAAAACTGTCCCCTTGGTAAAGGAGTTATGGAAGCACCACAAGGCTAAGAAAGCCCCATAGGAAAGCAAAGAGCATATGAGAGCGTAATAGCCACATCTATTCAGTCCAAGTAATTTCAAGGATGAAATTATTTTAAGAGGGGAAGAACTGTAACACCTATAACTTTTTAACATTTTAAATAGGGTCACCTAAAGAGTGAATAGTACTTCCAAAAACTCAGGATGAACTGAGGCCATAAAATGATAGTATTAATTATAAAATAATTATGGGTGAAATTTTGAACAAAATTGAAGTCATTTAAGTGGTTAAAATTGCTTGTAAATTTTACTTATTAGTGTCCCATGAATAGTGGCTCAGTTGAAGCTAAACGATAAATTATTTTGAAAGTGCTCAAAAAATTCTAAAAATAGCATGACTTAATGGTAAAAAAATCTAACTAGGCCAATGGAACTGGGTTTGGAATTTTTTGAGGTTAGGAAGTAATTAAACAGATTAATTTATGATGTTTATATCCAAAAAAAAATTTTTAGGAAATAAATTCTTATTTTAGGGGATAATTAAACTACTAATTTTGATTATTTTTAGAGCCATTAGCTAAAATTTTTGAGATTTGTAGCATAAACTATGAATTTTAAAAGAGAAAATCCACCTAGACTAATCTTAGCCATCCATTTGCCATATGCCATTAATCCAACCTTCCATTTCCTACATAAGGGTGGACCCTAAGCCTTTTAAACTAGCCTTCTTCCTCCTCTTTTCCTTCCATACCCAATGCCCTTCCCTTCCTCTATAACCTTAGATTATTTCTTCATTACAACCATTAAAACACCATACTTCCTACATCCAAACACATCAAAATTACCTCTATTATCTACTCAACTTTATTCTAGTGTGAGATAGCTTTAGGAGGGCCTAGAAGGAGAGAAAGTCCTCTTGAGTAAATAGTTCCCAAGGTGAGAATTAAATGTTATTTTTATTTCCCATTATTTTTCTAAGATAAGGTTTTAGTTATATAAGATATATGTAGGCTTAGAATTATATTTAGATACTTGTAGGATTTTTGTTAATGGAAAATATCTATGTTTGTAGAGAAAGAAGGAGAGGTGGTAGAAAGGAAAGAAGACAAAGCTTGATGAAGGGTTTAGAAGTGCTTTGGAGGCCTAAGTGAATTTAATGATTAAGCATTTAATTTTATTAAGTTGTATGAATTAGGTATCTGTATGTGTATGGAATATGCATGTGTGTATGTAATGGAATATGCTTACATGAGAAATTAGTAGGGATAACTTATAAATATTAATTGATGCCTAAATAAAGTGATAAAGAGAGGAAAAATGGGATGTATAGTGATGAGACTTAAATGGTCGAAACCTATGTTTAAAGAAATATAATAAAATTAATTATTGTTTAAGAATAAAACGTGTAAAAATGTCTCAAGGTAATTGATATGCTATGCCTTACTTAATTAATTTGAAGAAATATGAAAATTTGGTAGTTTAGATGGAAGTGGCCAAATGGGGCATTATAGTGTTCCTAGGACTTAAGGTAAAAAGGTGATGAGTTATACATTGATAAGATATGAAGTCAAATAGCAAGATTAAATTATGCGAAGAATGAAATGTGAGACCTAGATTTTAGGATTTGAATGGCTAAATGGTTAGGGGAAGAAAAAGAAAGTTTGTATAATGAATTCATATGGAATGAGATGATTGAAATATGTAATTATGCATGAGACATTAAGATAAGAAAGGATATGTATTGAGAAAGATAAAGAGGGCATAAATTTGAAGTTTATGAGCAATAATAATTGAGACTATAATATATGCAATTGAAAATATGGGGCATAGAATAAATAATTGATTTGAGATTGAAAATGTAATAAGAAGTTTAAATTAAGGCCTATATAAGTTAGACACTTACTGGATAGGATGATCGGTTAACTAGGGAGTAGCAACTGTTAGGACACTTCGGTGTCATGAGATGTTAGTCCACAAGGATAAATATAATGTGATATTAACCTTTCATGATGTCATACGAGTGCTGCCACTTTAAGGTCTATGAGGGCCACTACACACTTAAGATATGAGATGTGATGATACATGCAACCGTTGAGGTCTAGAATAAGGACCCCTGTATAAGCTTTGAGATGGGTGCAGCTATTGAGGTTCTGATATAGAACCCTCCACATAAATAAAGATTTATAATGGGTATAGCTATCGAGGTCTAAAATGCTAGCCCTGCATAAGTTTAAATCTATTAACTAGTGTCTAAAGTGTAGTCTTTTAGATATAGGCCACTTACTGGAATAATGAGTATGATTAAATAAATGGAACATAAATAAATGAGATGATAGAGATAAAAAGGGACTTTATATGCATGAACTTCATATAACCCTAGTGCATGTTAATATCTAATTAGGATCATGATGGGATTGTGGTTGTGATTGAGTGCTTGCATGATGCATAGAGTATATGATGTTGTGCATGAATCATTAAATTCACACTTAAGTGTATGCTTAGCCTATCAATTTTCTCCATGCATAGGTAGTAGATAGTTTTTGCAATTCAGCCTCATCAAAATAGCATAGTAGTTAGTTTGTTTTAGGTATACTTTACACCTTTTGGTTATGTATATTATAAGTATATAGATGTACTCTTGTATAGGAGATAAACAATGGTGTAATAATAATGATATATAGTATTGTAAATTGATGTTATACTTCATATGCATGTTGAGTTATGCATGAACTGTTGATAAATAATGATGATGAGCTTTGTGGTGGATTAGAAGGATCTTGTATGTGAGACTGTGAATGAGATAATTATAAAAGTGTCTATTTTACACGTTAAAAATTTTGGATTTTTACCCGAACACCCTTTATGTTAGTGGATTTTTTGTAAAATAGAGTAAGAAAAAGTTTTTGAGAGTTTCTAATAATTTAAAAGAACATGTCCACTTAGAACCCTGTATTACATGTAAACACAGTATAACAAGAGTAAGATATGTTAGATCTATATTATAAAACCTTAAAGAGGTAACGCCTCTTATCATGTTAAATGAGCTATGGGTTGGAGTAGCACTAGGATGGGTGACCTTTTGGGAAGTGACATCCTTTATTTGGTTTGGAATTAGATCGGATAGGAGTTGTTACAATATTAGTATTATTGGTGTAATTCAACTATTAAATAGGCCATGATGCTATCAAATGTCAATATGATGATACTATGTATTGATAAGTTTATGTATGTATTATAATAAGTAGGTTTACCTATTATAATAAGTAGGTTTACTTATATAGTTACCTCATGAAATAAATATGTATAAATATTACAAGAAATTATAAATTCTAACTGCTATGAATCTATATACGTATGTAGTCACATATCAAGGAATGTAAGAAATGTTAAAGATAGTGACATAAGGATGATTAATAAATAAAATTTAGTTCGAAGAGAATTGCTAAGATAAGTTACAATTTATGTATAAGTTTAGACGTTAAATAAGATGGTTAATGAAAAGGATATGTAATTATTTAGAAATATTTAATTAATATATAATAATATTTTAAGTGAGTTATAAATGAAGAAAAATTTAATTATATACTTTATTCATAAGATTAGAATACACCACTGAGCTTTATGCTCAACGTGCCATTTTTTTTTATTTTCAACATGTAGGTTATAAGATGAGTAGATAGTTCCATCCTAGTAGAAGTAGACGACATTGGATCCTAAAAAATTGGGGTCTACCATGTTTCATAGTTATACCTATTATTTCATTTTATGTGAATATTGTATGCCATGCATTGTACCTTCTGGTAAATTATATGTAGATAGACATACGCTTTGAGACTTGTGTATAATGAATTTTAATGTTTAAGTTTGCATGAACATAAATATGTAAAAAATAAGTTTTTTAACATCTTATATAAATATTGTTATGATTTTATAAGGAATTTAACTTTTTAACATAAGTAAATTCATATAAGTGTATGTATTGTTGAGATTGTGATCATGTAATAAGTAAAACTTGTGCATCATTATTTGGGAATTTGATGATATTTGAATGGTTGTGTGAATTTATATTAATATTGAGATTCATGAAAAAGTTATTAGATGTGTATTTCTTTATGGATAATATTTAGGGTGGTGCTCTCAAACAACCGTTATGCCATTAGAGTTTGAGCATAATGACTCTTATAGGTAAATAAAGTGAATAGCTAACTAATAAAGGATTTTAACAAAGATAAAGATAATAGATTAAGAATATGACCAAATCACTAATGAAGTAAATAATTTGGAATAGATATTAATATCACCAACTATAGCATTCCTTATCCAAATCTATATATGGTATGGGTAAAAGGTGTTATATTATCACAATATATAATAGGTGAGTTTAAGAAAAATGGGAATTAAGGTGGAAAATATATACAAAACATAATAGAAGGTAATGTGCATTTTATTAACTTATCATAAGTCTTAAAACATGATATAAAGCCTAATATAAGTATTTCCCTTAGGTATTATGTAAAACCCAAATGGATTGCACCAATGAGTTATTTATAAAAGATAACAGCTATCGACAAAAAATATTGACATTAAGAGGTTGTGATTCCTAAGGTGTTTGAATTCCATTGACCAATCTTGTTTAGCAAGCCATCTCTTCTCATCACTACAATTTAGTTTGACAATATTTCTTCGTGTCTCCTTTCTAATTGGAGTTAGTAGGCTCATATCAAATTTCAAACACCTATTTATAAGACATTTCACTTTTTTTTTGAATGATAGATAAGAGAACCTATTCTATCATATTATTCCCTTTTTTAGCTTGACTTCTTAAGTGCTTAAGGCTAACATACTATTTAGGCAAGTTGCTTTGTGAATTTGGCCTTGTTATGTGGGCGGTAAGGGTGGGCAAGGTGTTCCAAACTTCTTGGAAATAGATTTTTTATGACTATTATTTTAAGGACATTCTTTAATAAAGGGTTTAGTAGTATGAACTATAATTAGTGATGAATTTTTCACAAATTCCTCTTACTTTGTCAGCTTTAGAATTTCAGTTAAATGTTCCTTAATTTCATCGACTTCTTGTAAGATATGTTTTTATATCTTTTCCATTAAATCTAACCTTGATTAGATGTCAAAATTTTCAACCAAGTGTGATGATCACTGTAATTATGACACCCCTTACCCATTCCATACACTGAACTCGAATAAGAAGTGACACACAACTGATATTCGAACTACATAATATGAAAACCCATAAAAATTTAAAAATTTTCTTCTATTAAAGTATACTTTATATGTTTAATTTGATAAAAAATATATATTATCAAAAACCATTTTTAGGTATTCTAATTAGGTTCCTTATGTCGAAAATCTAGTAGCATAACGGTTGTACCGGCACACTATCCCAAATAGTAACCTATCAAAATAAACACTTTTATAAATTCCAATATCATACCAATAACTCTTGGGTCTATCTGACCCTCTATAACGCATCACAAGGCATGCAATCTTATAAACGCTTTTAAAAAAGATGAAGTGAAAAGTCTATTTAATAAGTTTTACAAAACATAACTACATATTACTCATTAGGCCTAATCCCTCATTATACAGAAAGTGCTATCTACTAATTACATCACCACAAATTATATAAAAGAAAATCAGAATACCTTAAAATGTAGTAGCTTCTTGATCTCTTATGATATTGAGGCTTTGACTCTAATCTATCTTCTTTTAACCTATGCATCGCAAAAATAAACATGATGCACTAAGATTTTGCTTAGTGGTGAATCTAACATAATATATGTTTTATAACATGCAATAATGCAAAATACACAAAATTTACATTTTTAAGATAATGGCAATAAGATAAAAACATATATTGCAATAACATAAACATGGCTTAAAAATCACATCCTACATGCTTTTATGGTCTTAAACTAACATTCTAAAACATTTATCATAACAAGAATCTTAAGGAAAAATTCCAACATATGTAAAAGAAGATTTAAGCCTTTACTGATATTTAATTAAATTTACATGCCTATATTTATAAGACAACAAACCAAACTGAATAACGGGGCCATATAATGCCCGAAGGCCCAAGATAAATGTACCCGAAGGTGTACAAGATAAATGAACCTAAAGGTACCTAAGATAGTTGCATTCGAAGCTGCCTAAGATAAATACACCTGAAGGTACCTAGCAATTGCTCTATTTCCCTAGTTGATCGATCAACCTATCTAACCTAAGTTGTCTAAAAGCATAGGCATTTTAATTATTATTCATTATGACCAAATCAACTATGTTATATATACACATTCATCATAATTACCCATATATTCTAATATTATACATATTTTGCGTATATTGTCACATATATGTTATTATGCTTATAGAACTCAAACAACATCCAAGATATAAAGAAATGCTTGAGGCCATTCATCCAAACCAAAAATATACACTCTATATATACATTATCCCATAAGTATACACATTTATATAACACACACAATAAATATAACATTCTCAAATTTTTCATGTTAGACAACATCACAACCATAATTTTATCCATTATGCAACTCATGGGTATACATGCACTTAAGTCACAATAAACACAACCTAAGGCTCATCTCATTACACCTTACTCAAAATTTTGGACTAATGCCATTAAAAGCTTCGACCACTACTCACATAAACATCATAAAACATTAAAACATATCCTCATGCTCAAAATGCATTAACCATCTATCTCTACATAACAATCCAACATTCCTTAAATCACAAATGGACTATAAACACACACACACATATGGCATGTTTTAGCCTTAACACCATAACACCATTCATTCATTCATTCATTCATTCATAATTCACTCAATTTCACATTATATTAGCTCATACATACTACATACATCACAACACATTAATTATACATAACAATCATTTATTACATAATGCAATTTCACCATAAATGCCATAAAAAAAGTCAATGCTCAACATATATTCAGTTGGATTCACATACCAAAAATCAAGATACACTAAAACGATATGATTACGCCTTCTCCTTACCATTCAAGCCACCCAGTCTCTCTTTCTCTACATACACAATTACAGTATCATTTTAGAAATTTGTAATAAATCTAATATAGCTCCAAAAATAAATATGACTATATATACATGTTGGGCACCTGTAGAGTCTAGGAAAAATATCAAACCCAAAAAAAGCACCCAAATAAAAAATAGGTTACTATTCATCCATACCTCAACTCAAATTTCTCTTGATTAAAATCTTCTCTAAGGCTTTTAGCACCATAAACTCCTTTAATCCATGCTAACTTAATGTTTAATGGTCATAAAATGAGGTAGATGTGGTGGAAGAGGAAGAAAAATGGTGAATTTTGGCTCTTGGGGGGTGTTGGCAATGTAGGGTGAAAAGGGAAGGGGATGGTTAGTGTGAATAGTGATTTTGACTTTAATTTAACCATATTTATATGTTTCAAGATGAACGGCCAAAGATTATATTAGTTTAAGATCAATGGCCCTAAAAAATTCCCTTTTTTAAAATCCATTTTTCACTATTTTAACCTCATTTAACACCTTTTAAAAACCTAATAAAATTTTAAAATATAACTTTTAAACCATGCAAAAACTTGCATTCAAAAACTTTAAAAAACCCGATAAAAATGTAATTAAATAACTTTGGCTGATTTAGTAAAAATACTTCCCAACATTTAAAATTTTCAATTTTAGTGTCAACAAACTATTTGGAAATTTAAAGTATCAGGTTGTATTGATCCTGAATTATTTTACAGTTTTACTTTGCCTATAGCTCTATTCGCAGAACACTGCCATAAAATCTTCTTTTGCATTTTTAACCATACAAACAACTTCATATTAACTCCAAATTTTGCCCAAAATTCTTTTATAATTAATAATTTTCATTGGTCCAATTAGTGGACTCGGATTTCAAAAAATACTATTAATCTTGAGAAGTACTATTCATAAAAGTTAGGATTTTCATAACGTTATAGTAATTGTGAATCTATTTCAATTTGCTCAAATGTAACTTTGTCTTTCATGAGTAAAATTTTAATTGAGTTTAGCAAAAACAATTCAAATGAGAAGGATAAGCATATCTTTCTCATACTCAAAAATTATCTCTTTCATTAATTCTTACTTTTATTAAAAAAATGCCAGCGAACTTAGTATATGTAAATAAGTAAATAAAAGTTTGAAATTGTACATTAAATCTATTTATAGAATTTATGAAAAGATAATTGAAATAAAAAAGTATTTAAAATGCACTCTTCTATTATGGCAAATGACATAAATAGCATGAAATTCTCTAGAAGAAAGTGTTTATGTATCACTTAAATGGAATAATATGTTATTATGATTTTCATGAATTCATGTTATATGTAAATATGCCAAATTGAATGTTAGAATTAATGATAATGAATTTGTGCTAATTTTAAAAATTAATAGCCTTTAATGTTATTATTTAAATTTATTATTTGACAATATTAATTTAAATATTTTTTTAATTTTAAAATATCACACATCATTATAGACATTGATATTAAGGGATTTAATTCATTTGAGGTAATCAATAATCTCTTAATCATATTAATATACATTATTCAATTAGTTTTTAGAAATTGATTTTATCCAATGATTATTTTATAAATTTTTAAACTATTATTTCACTTTTCAAAAATGACATGTTATTATGTTACATTGATATGTACTAGTAAGAACAAATAGTGATAGTTATAATTTCATTGAAATTTTTATTGCACGCAAATATCCTAACTTGTCATGCGTCGATTTTTGGTTCAATTTACTCACACATATAAAATGAGAATTAGAGAAAATCATGGGGAATGAAATTGATATATGGATCGAGTAGAGTCAGTTTGTATGAATAATGGAGTGAAAATCCATCGAGGGACATAACAGTCATTTTCCAAATTATTAGGGGCAATTTTAGAAAAGGGTGGTTTAAGGCTTATAAAAAAGGTGGAACATAAGAGGAGTATAAAAGTGAGAAAAGAATGATGTTCGAGACCAGAACTCGATGAACATTAACACTAGGCTATGAATAATACCACTCAAGCCTAATTAGGATTATTGTACTAAAAATAAGTATTAATTATAAAACACTGTGTGGTAAAATTTGGGAATTATTTGAGGTCAAATAAGCAAAAAGAAGTTTCAAGTGTAGTTTCCTAGTGAATAGTAACCTAGTTTTGGCTAAATGATAAAATATCTAAAGTAAGCTCAGAAAAAACTGAAAATAACACAACTTGATTGTCAAAAATTCTAATTAAGCCAATGGTACTGAGGTTGGAATTTTCTAACAATAAGAAGTAATTTATTTAAGTTAATTAAAATGGTAATTTATTAGCTCAATGGATTTTGCTCAATAAAAAATTACGAAATTCAAGGGAGATATTAATTAAAGTATTTCTAAATTTTTGTAATAAGAATGGAATTTATTGAAGTCTCTATGATTAAAATTGAATTTTTATGCACTAAAATACCCTAGTTTTAATCTCAACCATCGGATTTTAAGTGAAATGATATTGGCCATTGAAGGAGGGGTATATATAGGGTGGAAACATATAGAATTGGTGTAGATAATTATAAGCATCATCTCCTACCTCTATCATGTTGGGCGAAATTCATTTCTCTCTCACCAACCATGATATTTTCTCTCTTTTCTACCCAAAATGCACCCATACCCCCTAAATCAAAGGTGTAGAATTCATCTATCACATTTTTGAAACCTAATTATGGTGAAAAGCAAGCAAAACAAGGTGGATTTAATTCAAGTACGGAGGAATTTGGAGTTTCAAATCTCTTAATGTGGTAAGTTGGTTGTTTTCAAGGTTTATTAATTTTCTATGTTGTTTTGGGAGCAAAAATAAGTGATTCTAGTTTCAACTTGGAGTTTGGAGCAAGTAGGAATTTTCAATCAATTTTTCTAATGAAAAATGCATTATGTTTTTAGTGATTTTTGGAGGTGAGCATGGGATGATCAAATCAATAAGGTGGAAGGCTAATAGGAGGCAAATGAAGTCATATGTAAGTTTATTCAATGAAATATATACATATATGTGTGGTTGTTGAATTTAAAATGTTTGTGTGTGTGTATGAAATTGCTTGATTTTATGTTTATGTAATGTTTAATGCATGATTATGGCATAATTAGGTTGTTTGAATGTATATAACATGATTTAATTAGGTAATTTGGTAAGAAAAATAAGTTGAGTATGTTAGATGAATATGGTATAATGGTATGTTAATTATGGTAGTGATGATTTATGGAAATATTGTATGTGTATATGAATTTGGTAGAGTTTAATGGCATATAATGAAAAATAGAATGATTAAAAAAATAAGGTTTAATTGAATATTGTTTCAAATTAATGAATTTGTTATGTGTATGTGAAATATGGTAATATGAATGTATAAGTTGTGTAATGGTGTTTAGGTTGTTAGAGTTTATAAGTTATATATGTTTAAAGTTTGAATTAAATGGTGATTAATGCATTAAATTTGATGGCTAAAAATGGTATTAATTGTAAAATGAATAAGATAGTTGAATGCACAATTTGGTGTACATGGTATGTATAATTAGGTTAAATAATGTATTTATACTAATAAAATATAAAAATATTAATTTTAAAAAATAATGGATGAATAAATGAATTAAATTATATAAATTATATTAGGCCCATATATATGTTCAAGTTTGTTAATGAATGTAATATTTATATATGCATAACTAGTGTTTAATAATATTTAGTTAATTTGGATTAATATGGTATCATTAAATGAGTGGTGAAAAATAAAGGAAGA
Source organism: Hura crepitans (assembly GCA_948208565.1). Lineage (NCBI taxonomy): Eukaryota > Viridiplantae > Streptophyta > Magnoliopsida > Malpighiales > Euphorbiaceae > Hura > Hura crepitans. Next base: position 265 of record CANXYI010764949.1, on the reverse strand, counting down.
AAATAATGTGTTCATAAATGAATTAATGTTATTTATATATATGCATATTAATTTATAATTAAATAATTATTTTAAGAGTGTATAAGTGTAATATATATGTGTATGTGCGTATTATATATCGACATGAGATATTATTAATTGTTAAATGGACCAAAAAAATATTTGGTATAAAGATTAAGAAAAGGGAATAATAATAATAATAATAATAATAATAATAATAATAATAATAATAATAATAATAATAATAATAATAATAATTTAAGTT
>CANXYI010764943.1:0-14962 GCA_948208565.1 Hura crepitans | reverse complement strand
TAACCTATCACAAAACAACACTTCTATAAACATATAACTCATCCTTGTACTCTATAATCCATCCGATCACTTTAAAGTCCACATTTGTGCATTATTAACCATATGCATACACAAGAAATTACATCTAATTTATCATCCTATCAAAAACATATTTTATATTGTTTTCACTAACACAATTTTCATCTTTACACACCATAATCAAAGACTTAAATAATATAAAACCATCCTCAATCATTACTACCTTTTCCCTCTATAGTCTTAACATTTTATATTGTATAAAACCTTACATAGCCAAATACATAACCATACAGTTACTTCACAAACTATAAGATGCTTTTATAAAATTACAAAAGGGCTTTATAAATATACAAATATATCAATACTTTATACATTCTAGTAATCTCATATACATCTTTATTCTCATATTGTCTTCCTAACACTAATGTCTAATAATTATAGCTGCTCAACTTTGGTTTATGAATACTAGCGTACTCAAATCCACTGTTATGCTAAGCAAAATTGCTTAGCTATATACTAAACTTTGTTGTGTTATATATAAACATTAATGCTTTAAATACCAAGTAAACTAATGCACGACATATAATTATACACATATATATATCATCAGTTAAATGATTATAATATATCAATGTTTGTCAACTTATTCATGCATTGCTAATACTATATATTAAGCATGATGTATGAATGTTTATGATAAAAAGGAGTTATTATGTGTCTTACAGCACATTAGACACTGATGAAGATTTAACATAATCAATGATAGGTAGCATATAAAGAGTTTATTGAGCACATACAAATTAAAACCATAATATACATGAACATGGTTATTCTCATAGGCATGATATGTAGTTTCATGTTTTATTTTATTTGCATTCTCTTAATTCATTTTATTACACATTCATTTTACTTACATTTAAGATATATAAACATTTAGCCACCGCCTGATGCATTAGAGGTAGGAATATATTACTTAGATTTTCCTTTGGGATTAGTATTAGAACTTAATAATTGTTATTATTTTCCCTCTTTGAACAAAGATATTATTTCATTATCTTGTCTTGTTGAACTAGATTTTGATATTTCCATTAATAAAAGCAAAGGTTGCTTAGTTTATAAGAATAATGTTTTGTATTATTCTACTTCAAATAGTAATAGGTTTTATATTCTTGATAATTAAAAGAAGATCTATAACATTAATGCTAAGAGGCTTAAGACTAATAGCTTGAAACCATCCTTCTTATAAGTCGACTTTGCCATATAAACAAGAAATGTATGACTAAGTTGCACAAGTCTAGTGACTTAGGCTCATTCGATTATGAATCAATTGAGACATGCAAATCTAGTTTATTAAGTAAGATGATAAAGACACCTTTTAGTGGAAATGTATGAAAGAAAAAGCTTAAATGCTTTATGTGATGTGTGCATGATACAATGCATGTTTCATTAAATTTATTTTTGATTGTATACTAAATGTGTTGGGTTTTTTATGATAGGGATTAGATAATGAGTAACAACACAGCTTTAAGTATCAGTGTAGCATAAGACTCTCAAGCTGTACCACTGGTACTTATGTGTCTATAGCTAGCGGCAGTCATGGATAAGAAAGGGGGGTTTCTAAGCTTGAGTGTATAATTATGTCCTAAAAGACTACACATGTTATCATAAATCCTATAAAAGGATTTACTATGAGATGTATGATTTATACTTACCTATTTTGATAATTTACTGATTGTGATGATATTACATGTTTTTGCTGGTTAAGATACTATGGCATATTCATATTGTTAAGGTTAGTTTAAATGGTTAGAAGGACCTAGTTTGATATATGGTGATGTAAAGTGGTTATAGAAGTGTTTTCTTACAAGTTAAATTTTTGATTTTCACCTAAGCAACCATTGTGTTGCTAGATTTTTATTAATTTGCAATTTATACTTAGTTGATAAATTTGACTTATAAGCACATCAACATTAAGGATTATATACTATTAATTGAGATAATAATGTGATATCTCTTATTCAGGCTTAGTATTAGATCGGGTATTAGGTGTCACATTTGGTGGCATCAAAGCGAGTTTAGGCATTTGTAGGCAAAAAGTTGCATGAGTGCCATGGGGCTAGAGATGTATATCAATATTTGCTACACTACTGAAGGTTGATAATTGTTTCCCTAGAAGTAGAACATGATGAGTAAGTATGCCTCCTTAAATAGGGGAGGGAGAGATAGTTGTTGGATTTATTGCTCTATTAATTGCTCAAATGCCTCTACATCCCCTACTAGAGTTGTTACCATGAACCATGCCCAAAAGTGCGAAAGAGATAGGAAGGTGCGATAATATCAGTACTAAGGCACTAAAGCCCATTAGGACCTTAAAGGTAAATGCGCTTATGCTAAAGTAGTATTAAGATGGGTGACCTCCTAGGAAGTCCTAAACCTATACTATCATAGTTTGCCTACTCCTTATAGGTGAATGGAGGACTAAGAAATGCTTTGTGATCTAGCAAATTTGCAAAATGAGTAAAACAAGTTTGCTTCTAGCCTTATGATATATAAATAACCCTTTATAGGAAAAAGAATCAAAATCAAAAGGGTAACAAGCTCTGAGATATAATATTCCAAAATTTAAAGGTACTTAGGTACCAACTAAGGAGAACAATTGAGATCTAGTGCTAAAAAAAGGTGTATACTTAGAAAGAGTATATATAGAAAGAAGAATTATGTTCATATTAGAGAAAATTTAATAGTGAAGAAATGTATTTAGAAAGAATGTTACAGATAAGTGGCCATAAAAGATTTGGGTAATAAGTATGATGTAGTGATGGTTAGCTCATGAAAGATATAATAGAATAAGGGAAGAGGAATAAAGAGAGTAAATAAAGGAAAAGAAATAAAGAGAGTAAGGGGTTTCTTAGGGAATAAAATCGAAAGAGGAGACATGTAAGATGTCTAGGTTGAGTAGAAAGTGGGAAGTAAGTAGAGCAACTTAAAAAAAGAGGTTAAGAGTGATAAGGGAGTTCAAATTCATAAGGTATCTATCAATGTGACACCCCTTATTGGATTCTTGAAGAAACCTAACAGGCGATACACTTCTTGCTAGGCCACCCATCTTAGAATTACTTCAACGGTAAACTCCTTAACACTTATGGACTATTCTAGAAATTCATCAGTTTTTGCTTAGAATCTCAGTCTAACCCTTAAACATATCTATATATGGTCTAACAGACTCAAAAGACCTATTTAAAAACACTTTATAGGTTACAAAAAATTAGGCAGCATAACGGCTACTTAGGTGACATACCAAAATTTTTTTCACCTGTTAAAAGCACTTTTATAGATAATCACTTCATTCAACCTCTATTCGGACCTTTCTGGTCCCCTAGTCAACATCAGCACACCTTAATCATATACCAAAAACACACATAGGGCCTCAAGCCCACAGTTATCAAGACATCAAGCAAATCAAATAGACAAGGCACCTATTTATATACATCACATTCATACTTTATATATACAAACATAGCAGCTTCTAAGCATGCTAACCCATACCCTAGAGTGCTTTACATGATTGCTATCTAATAAGATGAAAGGAAAGACTCTATGTACCCTTCAAGAGTTGCACTACTACAAAGCACGATCTTCGAGGTTGGACTACTCATCTTTACAACCTGTGCACCAAAATATTGGTACACTGAATATAAAACTTAGTGGTGAACTTAAAGCATTCATGATATGATATATGAGAACGCTCACATGCAATGATATTTTGATAGTCATAATGCAGTGTGTGGGTGATATACCAAGTGATTCATGCTATTCAGGTGATATGCCATTTTTACACAATAATTACCAAAATGCCACTATAACAAGTTTAATTAATTAATCATGCAATAATTCATCATTTATCAAAGTCTAAATATTAATTCCATTTAAATTATTAGGCTCAACTAGATAGACTACACCTAAGATGCCATCACTAACAAGCTAAATTCCATACAATATGCCAAGCATACTTGCCATACACCTAACCTACACTCTAAATCACCTCTTAGCCTAATGAAGCCTCACATTAATACTCACAGTTCTCACCAGATACAATTATAATTCATGCATTTGTTATGTCAAATACCTTAGAAGACATGCCAAAATCACCTTAACAAGTCGTATATAGATCACACGCATCACACATACCTCTGAGCAAAATGAAGACTTAGTCCTTCCACCCACTCTTTTCATCAAATCACAATTCTAATCATTCATTCCAAATACCATTAACACAAACACAAGACTAATTCACCATTATATACACTTTAACCATGAAATCCATTATTTCTATAAAAGGTTCTCACACCTATTTCATATGAAATCCTACATACATGCCTTCAATGCTTTAAATTCACTTAACTCTTCACCAAGGAGACTTATTCTTCACTTCAAGCTTGCCAAAAACCTAATTGCACCTCACTTGGCCTTAGTTTCTATACATGCCACTCCACCTTTAAAAATCCTACAAGTCCCCAAATCTAGTTCTAAGGCTATAAGTATTCTTTGAATCACAAAATCCTCTAGGAAATAAAAAGGGAGGAAACACTTACACATCAAAAGTTAGTTTCCAACACCCCTTTCATGTGTACTTGAGCTCTCTTGAATTTTCTTAAGCTTTAGGGACTCATATGGCCTCTAATGCCTTTACAAATCAATTCACAACATAATTAGAGGATTTTTGGTGGCAATTAAGAAGAGAAAAGCTTTCAAGAAACCATAAAAATGTTGAAAAGGAGGAAAAGGTGACATCAGGTACAAGTAAGGGAGAAAGGGAGGAAATGGGTGGCTAGTGGGGTAAGTTGCTAAGTGGGCATCTAGGTGTCATCAATGCCCTTTTATAGTGGTTGAAGTGGCATTGGTGGGGCCATAAGGCACTCGAGCATCTCGAAATTGCTTAATTTTGGCATAAACTTCAGCGAATTTTTTAAAATCACTTGAACCTCTAAAAACCATTCCTTTGTTTTAAAAATCCTTATTTAGTCTCATTTAAAGGCTCATGAAATTTCACAGCCAAATTCTCTCTATAGGATAGTTAACCAACTACCTCAAATTACGTTTATAACTAAAAATTTAAAAGAAATTGCAAACGACCTTAAAATTTAAAAATTCCTTAACCAATGGACTTAAGTGAATTTTTGACCTTTAAGGTATGGAATTTTTAGGTCTATCCGAACACATCCCGAGTTATTCTCGACCCGAATCCATCTAAGCCTATGGCTCACTAGATTATAGACTATAATAATTTATTAGTTTTGCTAAATCTTTAAATTAGGCCATTTTCATCATTTTTAAAACCCCTCAAAGTTTCATGACTAGTACACCCTGCCTCGGCCCTCGTGAAGGTGACTTGGGACTCTAAGCACACTTTTTGAGCCTTAGAGGTACTATTCATAGAGCCTTGACTTACGGGTGTTACAAATATTGCTCGACTCCATATTTATTATTAAAATTGTTCCCAATAAAGCTATTATATATGAGATCACAAGCAATCACCATGATGGCCTAAGACTCAGACCATTCGAAGGTAGCTTATTCATTAGGAGAGTGATCTTCAAAGTTAAATGACAAAGCCTAACCCGGTCCATATTAGGCTAGAATGAATGGATAGAGTTTTTCATATGGACGACTAATGGTAGAGTAAAATAATTCAAAGTACTCTAACATGTGCTTGGGCCTAATTGGCCAAGTAATTAGCTAGCTAGCATAACAAGAGATGGAACCCGGTGATGGGTCAAGAGTGCATTTAAAGTGTTTGCAGAAATAAGCATCAAACTATAAGCTTATCATCTAAAGAGGGCCAGAGGTATCTTTAAAGTTGGTATTTTCCTTGGAGGGGACTAATGCATATATACCCCTATACAAGTAGGTAAGATAATAAGGGGTAAGGTTGAGTTATTTTTCTTGCACAAGCGCAATGGCCAAATTCTGACATTCCTTAGTAATTTTTAATGAAGCAATGTAGAGACCAAAGTGTAAGATATGTACCCTTAAGCTTTTGTAATAAGGTCATATTCATGTGTTTAAACCTTGTGAATTAATGTAAAAGGCATTTCTCTTTATATCATGGTACTTTTATATATTACTTAAAATTGTTTGAAATGTCTTAAACCATGTTATAAAGTCTTTGGTATAAAATTATAGTGTACAGGAAATCATGATGTGTTCATGATGTGAGATTCTTATTGCATGTAAATGTGATATACCCAAATATTCTTGATCATAGTTTTAACAAGATAGGACATTGTTAATATAGATATAGTAGCACATGTTATTCTTCTTAATTAGATCAAGTAGTAGTTCTCAAAAGTTATAAGCATAGAGATGCTTAGAGTTAACATATGGATGCTTACTTGGAAAGTAACTACATCGAAGACCCACTACGATATCTTCACATGGATACTTAATCTATGTCAGTGAAAGTATCTCATCATATTAGTAGTGCAAGTATCCTTAGACTTGAGATCACTAACTATCTTAAATATGGAGTGACATACTTTGACTCTAAAGCTTTTACTTCAAACATAAAGTATACATATCAAGCTACTTAGATATGGCATGACATATTTGAAGATAGGGTAATAATCAACAAAGGATTCACTCCCCATATTATAGTAGGGAGTTTTTCTCACAATTCTAATAAGTAATCTTCATTTAGGAATCTTTGACAAAAGTAAAATGCCATGTGTGAATGGTATTCACAAAGGGCATTTTTTGAATAAAGGTGAAATTATCATAACAATATGTCAAGAGCTTAATTAGACATACTTAGTTAAGCTTTGAGTTGACATAAGTCCATACATTAAATTTGATGGGATAAAATATGAAGAAAGGAGTCTATTACACCGTAATTGGATATGAAACAGTTTTGTCAAACCACTTGAGTGTCTAACACTTGGGTAGTCTTGATGTGTGGCTAGACACCACTCTAAACATTTACATAAGTGGATAATTGATTAGGAATCAATTATTGGGCCAATAAGATTAGACAATAAGAATCATAGTTGGACTAGGACTCTTGTGCACTGTGTGCTACCAATTTGCTTTCAAAACCTATACTGTCAAAAACTAAGGGAGTAAAATTATATTCAAAGTGTTTGAATGGATTAATGAAATGATATATCATTAATATATGAACAAAAGAAATAAGGGAAATGATTGAGCTTGGAGCTTAAAGACAAATTAGGAAACCAAGACTAGGGTTTTCAAAATGGACTTGGTCCGGTTTTGGAAACCAAAATTAGGGTTTCCAAAATTAGACCTTATTAATTCCAGTTGGTAGAGCTTTTTAGTTTTGATTTTTTAGACATTTTAAGAGTTAAAAGGGCTTGGAATCTGATCATTAGGAGGCTAATTAAGTGGTCTTATTGAGGCATAAATCCACTAGGCCATGTACAATTTGCACTTGGGCCCATTGCTAGGCTTATGTGCATAGTCCTAGAGATCTTATACATGTAGCTTTCATGTGGGGCCTTCTAGGCTATCTTTTAATTATTAAAAGTTGACCAAAAAGGGAGTATAAAAGGCATAAACTTGTGATTAGCCATTTTAGACACATATTTTTTCACAAAAAGCTCTTATTTCTCTCATGTTGGACTTTTCCTTTTAGTTTGTTCATCGTACAATTTTTCTACTAGCACCTGAAAAATTACACACCCTTAATTCTAGTACTTTTAGTGTGGATACCTTGGAAGTGTTTCCGATTGAGGGTCATTGTGGTTTGTGATAACTCAGTGAGAAGAGCAAAAGAAAAGGAAAGATGTATATAGGAATCATGTAGAGAATTTACTATAAATTTTTATTCTATGATTTTCTTTAAAATAAATTTTTGTTCTTCAATTTTTGATATTCTAACCTTTCTAGGTTTTAATGGATATTTTATTTCTGCTGTCCATGAGTCCATGGAAACCAATACAAACTTGCATAGCCATAATAACATAAAAGCTAAGTGTTCAATTAGAGAAGGTGAAGGAGTTGTACCTATGTACTTATCAATAAAACCACTGTATGATCATTGCTTAAAGAAAGCTGGGGGCAAGTCAATTGAGTCAAGTGGTAAATGAGCATTGATTGGCTCTCTATGGTAAGGTAAATTGAATAGAAAGGCTAAGTCATAAGACGTTATAATCATAGGTGATGCTTTAAAAATTAAGGCATTTACATCCCTTGACCAAAAAAGTGAAGCCACACCTAGTAAGTTAGCTGGATAAAGAAGTTGGTGTTTTGCTGAGTGAATCATATCATAAACTCTAACTTAAATCCAAACATTACCAAAGAAGGGTTCTAATCGATCGATCTATTAGAAAAATGTTTGTGAAGGGGTCGGCCATGAGCAAATGGATTTCTTGGTTTAGAAGTCAAGGTTATTGTTTCTAAAAAAATCTAAGTTGGTCATTGTGAGAACTAGGATATACCCAAATGAACTCTCTCTTGACACTTAGGAATGAAGGACTTAAGGCGATCGAATCTGAGTTAGGAATCTTAATAAATACTTGAGAATTGACTGAATCTTGAGTTTGTATTCACTAGGAAAACTCAAGAAGATCAAGGGCTGACTACTATAGGCCAATTTAGATCTTTTTGATGTAATGCGAACTTCTGGATAAACAAGAAATAGAGAAATGAGTTCTTACAAATCGGATCAAAATAGGAGAAATGCAAAAGGAGGTTGGCTTGGGTAAAAAATAAAAGATCAAAATAACATGAAACACCTAAGTTCTTAATTGAAAAATAGATGAACTTGGTGAAAGGAGTTTGAAGGTGTAGAGAGAATTAGTTAAAGGTTCTATAAGAGTAAAAATAAGTGAGGTGAAAAAATGGAATTTATCTCTCCAAATTTATAGAAGGGGAGCAATTTTGTTTTTGAAGTGGTAAGAAGTGGAGACATCCAAGGCATGAGCCATTGAGATAGTCCACTGGCATGGCAAATGACAATGTTTCAAGTCATGAAATAAAAGGGGAACAAAATCGCTCATGGATGTTAATCGTAGCAAGGGACAATGGACGTCAAGTAGTAACATGGTGAAGCCATGAATTGTCTTAAAAAAAAAGAAAGAAATGTTGCTCATGAACATTGCCCATGGCAAAAGCCATTGAGCTAACATCGCAAAAGTCATGTTTCAAGTCATTAATTAAGGGGGAAAAAAAAAAGAAACATTGCTCTTGAACATCGCCTGTGGCAAAAGCCATGTTTCATGTCATCAATTAAAAAAAGGGCAAAAAATTGCTTGTGAAAGTCGCCCGTGAACAAGGACACATGACAAATTCACTAGTGGCCAATTTATTTGTGGCTTTTGCCACTTAAATTGGAATTTGCGGAGTTTGAAAATGGTAAATTTGCCATTTCCATCCAAATTTTTTAATTTATTATTTTGCGCCATATATTTGTGAATTTATAGTTAAAATCACTCACAAGTATTTTTAGCCCGATAATTAAGGCTTAAATTTACAAATTTGAATATATAATTTCAAGGGGAGGCATTGTTTACATCAATTCAAAAAATTAAGCCCACTAGATTTCTGAGACTAATAATTATTTGCAGAAAGTTTGAACAGTTAAGTTAGATAAGGCTTGGAGTGTTTGAAGTGGGATCAAATTCCTATTCTTGGTCAAGTAAAAATTAAATGGAGATTGAAATTCTATCAAGACCAAGACTTTGGGACCTTTATAAAGGCTGTCACGCACAATTGGAAGGATCTTTTTCAATCAGCAGAAATAACTATCGCATTCTTTTCTTAGTTATTTGCTTAAATTCATTTATTTTACTAATAATTTTAACTTTTAATTTCAATTCTTGTGATTTAGTCGACTTGTTCTTCCTTGCTGATTATCAGCCTAGAACTAGTTTCATTGAGCCCTAGTTTAACATAATTTTTTCCCAATTTTTCTCAAAGCCTTGCTTGTAGGTTCAATTAAGCAATTTTTCTTGTAATCTTGTTAAGTTAGACCAGCAGATCTCTTAAATAAAATTATTAGATTTTCAGTCCAATCTCTTGGGGTGAAATAGTATTGTTTTTCCATTTAATTTTCCTTTTCATACAAGTGTTGTTTTCTCATATATCTATTTATAGGTATTTTCTTGTTCTTTTGTAGTTCATGTTGTTTCTTATGATGGAAAAGTAATTTTTGGTATTATTTTAATTAATTAAAATAATGATTCTAATGGTGGATGGACCTGGTCTAGATAAGTTATTTCTTATTCTAATGTTGCTTGAGTATTTAGTGCTTAAAATGGGGAAAAAAAATGGTTTAATGGAAGCATGAAGTTTTTATGCTGTAAATCAATATATACAATTTATTAATAAATTAATGTCATTGTATATTTGATACACATTATTTATTTTTGAAATATTCATTTTTTTTTAATGAAAATTTATGAATTTTCAACATGTTAATCGTGGCAGATTAATACAATAACTTAAGCTCTAGCAATTTCATGAGGGAAAAAAAAAAGGAAGCACCATTGCATTTAATTAATAACAATGCTTTAACATTTGAGAATTTCCGTACCCAAAAGACTTGCCTCTTTTTGTTCCTTCACAGAGATCTCAAAACACCCATATAACAATAATAATTCTGGCAAGAGCAGACAAATTGATATGAATAATAAGCCCTCACTGACACTAGCTTTTGCGTAATTAATTACACAAATTCTAGAAGGTAACGATTCTCTTCCAAGCTACTGATAATGCAAATTAATTTAATAAATAAAGATTACATATACAGTACAGCTTAAGCATTTTTATTAGAGAGAGGTGGAGCTGAGGTTGGAGGAGTCCAGAATTGTGCACTTTTAACCTTTGAAACGCTGGCCAATACACGTAACGGTGTCACATCTCCAACTATTGTTACCTTCTTTGCCGCAAAATCTATGCTGAACGACCTCACGCCTGATCATAACATCAAACTAATTATTCAATACTAGTTTTTCTTTTTGTATGAATTTTCATTTTTGAAATCTTAAAAAAAAATAAATATTGATCGAGGAAAAACAGAAAAAAAAAAAAAGATAAATTATCCTCAATTATGATATAGCTCTTTTTAGAAGAAATAAACTGTAATAAACCCCCATTAAAAATGAGTAATGTTGGATTCAGTATAACAATCAAATTGAACTGAACGCTAATCTGAATTATAGACTAATAAAACCATGCTCAGCCATAAATAACATTATTATTAGTGTGGTTTAAGCTAAGAAAATAAAAGGTTTGCAACAACTTAATGAGTACTGTTTTCTTGTAAGAGTACTTTTCTTTGAAAAAGGAGTAACATCTTCAACTTAGAGTGATGATTTGGTTTTTGGTTATGCTTTTCTCCAATGAATAAACAGATAAAAAGGTTTTGTTATGATACACATATATATGTATTATAATTTTTTTTTTCTATTTGAAAAAAAATTAGAAAGAGGGAAAGGAAAAAAGGCACGTACCTTCCATTCTGGATAAATGTTTCCTCACTTTTCCTTCACACCCTCTGCAGTGCAAAGATACTCTCAATACAACAACCTGCAAATTAGAAATAATTCAAGAACTATTTGGGATGTTTTAGTTATAAAAGCTGTAAATGGTGAAAAGAGAAAGGAACCTGATTGGAAGTGGGGCGAGGGGGGTTATTAGAAGAAATTGTAGAAGAAGAAGAAGAAAAAGAAGAACGCAATTGATTAGTGGAGTTAGAAGCAACCAAAGCCAACACTGGATCAAAATGATCAGAAAAAGGATCAAAATTGAGATCCTTATGATCGCTCAATAGATATCTAGAGGATCCACTTGGGGTGATAATATCAGCAGCCTTACTATTAGCCCAACTTTTCTTAAAATCATCTCTTAGTAGAAGGTTAGAAAAGATTTTCTTGTCCTTGCTACCACCACTTGCTAGCACTTTAGAAGAGCCTTTCTTGTCTTTTTTGTCACTAAGTTTCCTTGATGCGGTTTTCTGAGAGCTTCGAAGTAGAGGGTAAGGTTCGGGATTGATGGATGGTGATTGAGAAGTGCAAGGAGCAAATGGTTGACCTTTTGGGGTTCTCCTATGGTCTCTGATGATTGGATTGTGGCGGTCTATGGCTCGGCCGCCGAGTTGAATGGTGGAGGAAGAGGGTAGATCCATGTTCATGCAAATAGCTGTTGAAGCATGAGAAGCACAGAACATGTCTAATTTGTTCATCCTAATTAAGATGCTCTGATGATAAGAAAGAGATAGAGGTTATTGGGAAAGAATAGTGTGTGTGTGTGCGTGTGTGAGAGAGAGAGAGAACAGGAAGTGTTCACTAACAAGGTTGGTTGCTCTGCTTCATTGCTTTGATTCTTCAAATTGGATATTTACAATGAAATTAGTGACACGTTTTACGACAACGCATGATTAGTTTTTAAAAATTCAATCTAAGGTAAAAATTATCCAAAATATTTCACGAATTTGTCAAAGCCATTCATAGATTTAGCTATCTACTTTTCTAGTTTCTACAAATGATTGCTTATCGTATGATATTTATTTGTCAATGATTGCCCATATCATCGATCCAATCTCAATTAGATATGATTATTCTTTTTGTCAACTTGTTGACATGATTAAGCCAAGCCTAAACCGAAGTTTCGGTTACAAATTCTTCAAGATGGATGGCACTCATTTTTTTTTTCAAATATTTATTCTTCACTCCCAACAAGGTTAAAATGTGTCTTTCATAAAACAAACTTTTATATTTAATCAATAAATTGGTTTAATAAAATTATCAAGAAAAAATAATTTTTATTTTGTTGCAACTAAATTTTTGCTTAATTTTAAAGTATAAATAATGCTAATTAAAACATGCAAGTAGAAAAAAGAATGGCAATTATAGTAAAGCCTCTTTATTCTTTTAATTATTTAGTGGGACAATAGAACCCTCCTAAAAGCTGAGCATTATGAATACAACCACCTTTTGCTATAGCTTTCAATGAATTAAGGTGATGCACATCGGACACCTTTAATTTGTTTTTTTTTTTTTTCATACACCACCTACTTTTTTTTTTATTATTTTTAATGAGATAAAAATTGGGAATTTAGCAGCATTTGACGATGAATTTCTTTTCTATTTAGTAAATATTTTATATTATAAAATATACATATCAGTTCATATTCCTATTATTTTCTCCTCTTTTTTTCTTGTTAAATAAATTTGTCTATTTTTGCCAAAAAAAAATTAAATGTCTTTATTGCAAAAATAAAAATAGTTGCCCAAGTTGATAAGATAGAAATGGAAGCTGAATAAAATTATGTCTAATGATTTAATGTTAATTAAACAAAAAAACAAACTTAATTTCAATGACCCAAAACAAAACTTAATTTAGTACTTAAAAATTAATGCACCAGCTGTTTATCTGATGCCCATGGCCTCCCGATTCAATGCTTTATTTAATAAATTTATACTCCACAGGAACCTGAACGTACAATATTCAATTTTTTACTCGCAAAATTAAGCTTGGATTTGGACAAGATAGCGTAACGGTGAAAAAAAACTCAGCGGCAACCATCTCTCCCAAGTTTATTGATATTTTATTTAGTGGATGCCTAAAAATTAACAGGGTAAATTTAATTATTATTTTTTAAAATTTTTATTTTTAAAAAAAAATTAACTGTATTCAATTAAAATTTTTAAAATATTTTAAAAGTTTCGAAAAATTTAATTAATATTTTTAATTTTTTTTTAAAAATTTATAAAAGTATCAAGATATGTAATTATAACTTTTTTAGAATTTAAAAAGTTTATATATATTTAATTATAACTTTATTTTTTAAGTATAATAATTTTTATAGATTTTTAAAAACTTTTTAGTTAAAAATTTTTATATTCAACCTCATATTTGTCTTCCACTCAACCTACAAACTTTCACTTATTGATTTGTTATAAAAAAAGACCAATTTTCAAAAGTTTAAATTTTTTTTTGTAATCATTTCTAAAATTAATATTGTTATTTCCTCTAAAATTAATATTATTGGGTGACAAATTAATTTCATTCAAATGAAAAATATATAAAAAATACATAAAACTTAAAATTTTTTTTATCTCATTTAAAAACAAAAAAAAATGAACTCATCAAAATATGAAAATAACATATTATTTATTTGATACGCATAATTAAAATTTTAATAAATTAATTTAAAGAAAATCATTTAATTAAATTAAAAAATAAATGTTGTATTCTTATTTATTAATTATCTTCTTATAAAATTAACTATTTCTTTTATTAAATAATTAAAAATAGTTATATAAGAAATTTTAAAGAAAATTACTCAACTTTTAATTAATAAAAAAGATAAAAATATTATTAATCTCTAATTACATTAATTATTAAAAAATTAGAAAATAAATATTGTATATTTTTTCTAATATATTTCGATAAAATTAAATATTAGTTATATATAAATAAATAGAAAGAAAATTATTCAATTTATTTAATAAAAATTATAAAAATTTATTATTCATCTTTATTATTAAATATTTATAAATTTAATTACACTAATTATTATAAAAAATTTGAAAAAAATAATTTTTAATAAAAAAATAAAAATTTCTTCAATTTTAATAAAAAAATAGATAAAGAATTTTAATTGAAATACCACATAAACTTTAGATATTTAATTATTAAATTTAAAATTATATGATTTTAATTAAAAATTAACTCAAATTTTATATATTATTTTGATATTATTCTTAATTAATAAGTAGGAACATAATTGAGTTAGATTCAAGTTATATTCATATATAATTTTTATTTTATAAGATCTTAAACTTGATATCTAATTAGATTATTTTAAAATCAACAGTAAAATATTAATTTGAGTAATAAAAATAAATATATAAAATATTTATAAATTTGAGTAATAAAAATAAAAAGTTTATAAAAGTAATTCAAAATCTGTAAAAGTTATTTA